>OMKL01064574.1:0-18280 GCA_900302295.1 Parasudis fraserbrunneri | reverse complement strand
GTGTTTTTCGATTACTGAGCTGTGTATGTAAGTCACAGAATCCAACCCAAGGGTGGCGGAATAGGGCAGACACAAGGACTTTTTGTCCCTCCATTTTCAGGTGTTATGGAAAATGTGCCCCACTCTCACAGAGTGAAACAAGACTAAGAGTCTAAAAGCCCCCTGAGCGACTGTGCTGCCCCTAAACTGCCGCTAACAGGAGATTTGAGAACCACTGGTTACGACTATAGAGTAACTGAAGTTAGTGTGATATCTGCTTGTGCAATGTGACATTAGTGCCTGCGCTTTGGTGCAACATATACTTAATTTGGAATATTATCATAGCTGAGTAAAAGCAGCGAGGCACTGTGGCCATGGAGCTATTGCAACAAGCTAATAGGCTAAACAGTTAGCATTAGCTGCCACTCATCAATGAAATGGCTTTTTCTTGTAACATTAGCTAAAAGCTTGCAGGTGAACTCGGCTGGAACAGAATACGAAATACCAGAGGGATTTATGAATGCTGCTCCTCACATGAGATTTGAGCACCGCTGGTTACTACGTTGCCATACAACGTAGCGCACCATCCGAATACGTGTGCCACCCTAATGCTTGGACTGAGTGATCGACCGACATTGCCATCTTTAGAGCCCCTACTTGGCAGTAGAGCCAAAACTGGGCAGTACAGTAGATTTCCTAATTATGATATAACAGAAGATAGAAAATCTCTCATGTGAGGTAGGCAGGCTTGGGAGATAGCCAAAGACAGAAAGACCGCAATGATACGGATATTTAATTTAATCCAGGTTTATTTCCTTCTTGGTCTGAGGCATTAGGAGATATGCATATGAGTGACTTTGAGTAACATAAGCCATGCTTCCATTGACTTACCAGTGTCCAACTTTAAGAAAATCCTATATACTGCTCTAGCACCACACTTCAATGTATTTACATTTTGTTTCCCAACTAGACCTTCCTCAGAATACATTTAAGTGGAGTTTTTCCTTATCTTCATTGAGGGTTAAGGTCAGGGGCTGTTGTTCCGTTGTGATGTCGGCTGAAGCCCGTTGAGACATATAGGTCAGTGGTTGAGACATATAGGTCAGTGGTTGAGATATATACATATATATATATATAGGTCAGTGGTTGAGACATATATTTGTGATATTTGACGATACTAATCAGGCCCCCAGGATTCCGCAATCATGGAATTTTTCACAGAAAACTGGATGTCCCGCTGAAAACTGCTTGCACTACGGAAAAAGAAAAATGGCATCAAATATTGCAGAATATTGCCCCAAATCACCTGCAGTTGCATATCACCACCACTAGATGTCAGTAAACAGCTACACATTTCACTCTGAGTTCACATCAAAGCCATGGAGAAATACCATGGCCATATGACTATTTTATTATTTCAGCCTTTTTCAATTTCAGGAATGAATTGAAAACTTGATCTACATGAAGTTTTTGAATTTAAGCACTTAAGCCGGTACATAGAATAAGCAATTACACAATACATTTTGTTTATTTTGCCGTATATTTATCACTTTGCAAGAAATAGCTACTTAAATCTACATTCATGTATTTTTTTTTACATTGCAGAAATTGCAATTTTACATTTGCGGAATTTCAAAAGTCCACTGCGGAATTTCAGATTTTTTTTACCGTGGAATCCTGAGGTGCCTTGACTTGATCAATGTGCGGCCGTGTGCAGAATTTTCTTCGAGTTACATAGTTTCCTTCCTTCCAAGTCTTCTAATTCCATTGACTTATCAAACAAAAAAGTGTCACTGCTCAGAATGATTGCATAATACTTGCATCAAATGTGTGACAAATGCTTTTTAAGATAAGTGTCCATGAGAGCTGTCCTTGACTAAAGACATTCTTAGTTGAGGACACCCCTCATGGAAACATATCTTAAAAAGCATTTGTCACAAATGTGGAAAACTGTGTTTTCCACATGCAATCTTCCAGAAGGACCTAGTGCAAATCTAGTGCTTACCAGAGATGTGCTTATCATTTTCAGGAAATAAATCAGTTACTTTGGGGGGAGGGGGACATAAAAAAACAACTAATCCACTAACAAAGTCTTGGTCGACTAAGACCGAGCCAACCTGATCGATCAATAGACTATCAGCTGAGAGGAGGCAAAATGATGCCACACCAAAAAACACACCTTTGTGCTAAAACAGAATGTCAAAGAGAAATATTGAGTGACTCGAAGGGTCCTTGAGCAGGGCACTTAACCCCCATCTACTCCAGGGGAGCTGCTCAGTGCCCAACAGTAGAGGACTCTGGTTGTACTGGGCAGCTACCAGGTGTGAATGTGTGTAACTATGCGTGTATGTAAGAACTTCTATATTAGATTTCTTTGGTGTGAAGCAGGGCAATGCTGAGAAATAGCAATAACCCTCCACATTATAACATGGGCTGCATCTGAATATCAAGTATGTTCTACATACATAAAGTATGTACATCATACTACATACTGTGGGAGGTTACTGTTCAGTACATGGAGAGCAGTATGTGCAACATAATACATACAACATACTTGGAGGACTTGCACACCCAAGCGGAACTGGCTGTTTCAAACACCAAAAGAAGAAAACAGCTCACTCACAGCTGTTTCCACTTCCTAGGTGTGCTAACAGGAGGGAATACTGTAAGTTTTGCAAAACAAAGGAACAAACAAAACAAAAACACATGATGCTTCAGTGGTCAGCATGTCTTGTTTGTTTTTTTTGTTTGTTGGGGACATTTTTGCTTGCTTGAAACTGGAAATGACCTGGTGCAAAGAATTGTGGGGTAGAAACAACCATCTGCTCCATACTTCAAATGTTGGTCCTTTTAGCATTCATGTAAATGTCTTTCGCATTCAGTATTTGAATACTAACATATACATACTGTATTTCCCACTGAAAATTACATACAAATAGTATGTAGTATGGAGAAATCGGATGCAGCCATGATATAAGTCAATGCGTAACATTTCAAATGAGATCAATATTTCATTTAATCACTCCTTCATTACATGAAATGAACTGCTGTATATCTGACTGAATATAATTTTGGCATGCTTAATAGTTTCGTGTCAAAAAGTCTCCAAATGTGGACTGGCCTTTTAATGAGATGAAAGGAATGTGTCAGCTCACTTTTATCATATCATTAAACCCTGACCACCTTATCACTAGCATTCTTCATGCTGTCTTTGTTTATATGTAGGATAACGTAATCTGATTGGTGGCAGTGTTACTTGGTGTTTATACGACCAGCCCAAGCATGGGTTACCTATTGCATAACCCCCACCTGGCCTCTCAAATCCCACAGTCGAAACAAACCTTGAAACCTGTAAGAAGCAGCCTACAAGTTCCAGTGTGGTCATCAAATCAGTAAACATACTGCTTAACACTAAAACATCTCTCTGGTTACTCTTTTAAAAAGGTCTGGAATGCCAAAGGAACAGGGGCATTCTGGGGAGCAGGTTGGCCTTGGCTCCTCGAAGAATGCCAAGGATAAGAGTAACAGCGCCACAGTGCGGGCATCCCAGTATGCCATTCACAGGGACCAGGCTGGGGTGAGGAACATGAGCAGCAGGATGTCACGCTGTGACTCAGAGAAGGACTCAGGATACTCTGGTAAGCAAGTGTCTACTTGATGTTAAGATGTACTGCAGATTAAATGTATACTTTAGTGAAAAAATGTCTGCTTGATGTGAAGATGTACTGTAGAGTGAGCAAGTGTCTGTAACTGATGTAAATATTGTGCTGTAGAGTAGGGTTATACTCTGGTGAGCAAGTGTCGAGCAAGTATAGAGTCCTGGTTGGAATTTATACATTTTTCTGACAAGATGTACATATGAAAATATGTTCTTGATCACTTTTAGGACACAAAGGTTGATTTCTCACAAATCCTTACAAGTTGCAGTGAATGTCTTTAAAAAGTAAGGCCCATTATTTTTCTCCATCAACTCCAAATCCACCTCTCTTATGGGATTAGTATCATCCTAGTCTGACTCACAGGATGTTGACCATGCGTATACCTCCCAGTATATACCTCCCAGTATATACCTCCCAGTGGTGCAGACTACTTCTTTTGGCAATTTCCTTATCTGCTCGCTGTTTTCTTTTTTTTTCTTTTTCTTTTTACCGTTTCCATCACTAGGATCAACAACAAGAAGTATTTTGGCTAGGAAGCTACACTCTCATGATGGAAAAACTTGACAAAGAAACATTTCTCCCCCGACACCGTTTTGCAAGTTGCATTTTGCGCTTAGCACTGCCCTAGATGATTGTGATTGGTAAGAGCAATAGTATCCTTGGTATTTGTTCTTGAGACAGTTGGAAGGCTGAGAGGGAGACAGAGTGGTTGGATTTGATCCTAGGCCAGCAGGGGTACTGATGGCTCCAGAGGCAGGGGTATTAACTACTGCACCATCTCCGTGCATACTGTAGATTAGAGTTAATTGATTTTTCCCTCATACAATAGGTTAAAAGTTAGAAAGAATTTGTTGATGAACATGTGCATGCGACATACACACACTCAAACATACAGTACAGACATTACTTTAGGACACTTGAGGACAGGTGCTTTATATATTGAGTCTGAAATTTTTAAATGATATGGCCAGTGTAATACATTTTTTTTCTTATTGTCAACATAGCCCACGAAAAGACCAAAACCAACAATGCATTTCTTCTACTTACAAGTATGGTCCATCCAGCCAACACCAGATTTTAGCTCGTATCCAGAAGTCTTAGAACTTCATTGTTGTCCAAACAACGTTAAAACAAGTCACAGAGCCGTACTGTTTGTTTTGGTCAGTATAATATATCATTGCGATGAACATGAGCATTGTCGTTTTCTACTTTCTTTTTACTTTCTAAAGTGACAGCGATTGTTTCGGAAGTAGTTCTGGTTCAGGCAGACTCGAGGCAATCGCTGTTGTAATGTGTTGTTGGTTTTGGTCTATTCGAAGGCTATGTTGACAATAAGAAAAACATAAAATTACATGGGCCTTATCCTTTAAACTCCCTTCTCTCCATCCCTATCCCTAACAACTTTTTTCTTTTCTTTCCATCTTCACAAAAATGTCCTCTTCAATTCTTCTTCCTTCTCTTCTCCCACACTTACTCTACCACTCTATCTAGTTCTCTCTCTATCTACGCATTGATGGTGGAGAAGGCAATTTCTGCTGTACACAGTAAAGCACTTTGAGTGTTTGGAAAAGCACTATATGCTGTAAATGCAATGATTCATTCATTCATTCTCTGTCTCTTTCTCTCCCTCTTTCCCTCTTTCCCTTTCTCTACCAAATTACCGCCCGCCCTCTATGCCTCCTGTTCCTCTTCCAAAGAGGCTGGCTCGGACTCAGTGCAGACTGACGTCGATGACCAGCACAGCAGTGTGATCAAACCCCACAGGGAGAGCACCAGCAGCTGTAACAACCACAGAGGCAAGGCCACCGACTGCAACATACCTTCCTACAAGGACCTCACCCCCGTCTATGTCATCAAAAACCTGGTGGTCAAGCCGGTGAGATATTCATCCAAGAACATGGGATGTTTTATGCTTAGTCCATGGGCCAAAACCAGAAATGTGACTATTCGGCAGTGTTAATGCACAACAAAGTAAACACATTATTTTCTCCTGTAACGAAGTAATGTAACTCATCACTGTTCCAATTTTTGTAATCACGTTACAGCTACCGATCTAATACATAGGTCGTTACTTGCGTTACATAGCCTACATTATCATTCCTCCTTTGTTGAGGTGAGAGGTTAAGGGATCCAAATTAGCCATATAAGATTTTCCCTGTCAAACTTTGTTAAACTTTGGATAATATTTCTATCCGTTTCCCATTATACTATGGAATGGCTGGTATCTACGGATTCTTCAAATTCTCTAGTTTCAGGTGATACCAGTTTAGCCCAGTACAGCCTCTGAAAGACAGTAATGTCAGCTGAATCACCAGCAAGTCAGCCAGTTTTATAGGGATAATGCTAAAAACACAAGTGAATAAACAGGCACTAAGTTTCTTTTGTTGAAAGGTTATCACATAGCAATCTATACACATGGACCCTACAGACAATTTGGCACCCAAAATATTTTGCCACCTTAGGTGATAACTGATATCTGGTCTGGCCCATGGACTAACTTTGTTTTATTGCATGGCAAACAGAGATTCAGCAATATCAACAACCATAAGTAGATGTCATGACAGTAAAATGGGTACTACTTTATTAGCTGTGATAATAAGTATAAGCTAGTTGGTCTGTAAAATGGGTACTACTTTATTAGCTGTGATGAGCAAGTATAAGCTAGTTGGTCTGGCTGTGGGTCAGTTTTCCACCCTGTTAAAGTTAAAGTAGCAAATCCCTAGTATGGTGTGTGTTTATAGCGTAGCAGACACCTGTGTTTGGCCTTGAAATTAACACCCTACATCCATATAATACAGGTAAAAATTAGCAGTAGCGGGCCAGTCTCTTAATTAAATCAACCACTTTTGCAGGGTATCTTTTGATTGTGTTTCCAATGAAAACTCTGTTTCTACATTGCCACACCTTGTAGCCAAGACATTTTGCTATTTGCAAAAATTTTTCCCTTTTAATACTCTGTCCCACTTTGCTCCCGTGTTATTCCCTTGTCATTGTTTCACTTCTCAGTATGGTTTTGTGTTAAGCCGTTGTCAGTTGTCTCTGACCATATTCTGATTTGAGTGAAGTTGGCAATGTATTTTTTAGGCTTTTCGTATTAAGTGGAAAATGTTATCTATGAAGCTAATGGCCTATATACAGATAGATGTGTGGGTGTACTAAAGTGGTAGGTTTGTCATACAATGGTTTTTGGTTTGTTTTTTTGTTTTTTTTTGGGGGGGGGGCAGACTACCTACCCATATAAAAATGTTGTTTTGCTGAATGTCTGAATGTACCTCATGATTACTGTGCCACAAGGCCATCCTCTACTATATATTCCTTGCATCACTTTCTAGCCTTGTTTACTTTTTATTTTTGTGATAGTACCGTATTTCCTACGCCTTATCTCTTTGTGACTTTAACCCCATCTTCATCTTTTTGCTCTATCTCTGACATAAACACACCTGCTCATAACCTCCTGGTGGTACAGTCCAGACCAGAGCAGCTTCTACAAAGCCCCCTGGCATGGGGGGATGGTTGGCACAGCCTTACTGGTGCTAAGGCGCCCACCCAGCTCTTACTCATCCCACAGCCGTCAATACCTGCCAGCTCTCCTGCCCCTACCACCTCCTCTAGTCAACCTAACCAACAGGGCCAACCTAAGAAAGGAGGGAGTCGAAGCAATAAGAACCACAGCAGCAGGAACTCCTACCTCCCCATCCTCAACTCCTACCCTCGCATTGCCCCCTACCCCAGGAAAGAGGGCCATGAACAGGGAAGGGCTGGCACGGGGGTTGGGGGGGTTAAGGAGAGTAGGGGCGAAGGCCAGAGCCAGAGCAAGAGGGTGTGCACTGAGGAAGAGAAGAGTGAGACTGTGTCGACCACCAGTCATCCTCTGAAGCCACAGCAGCATCACCACCAGAGAGAGGGCAGAGCCCAGTCCCAGTATCAAGTCAGAGGTGGAAACAGCTCCTGTCCTAACCCCTCCAACAGCCCCCAGACGGGACATGCCTCCTCCACCACCCACCCCAAATCCCACCGTTGCCACAGAGACTCCCGTACTGATGGTGTCGGGTCGCCCTCCATCTCCAGCTCCCAGACACCATCCCCGCCTTCCTCCTCTGACTCGCCTTCATCCTCCTCACCCTCCTCCTCCTCTTCCTCCTCCTCGGCTACAGAGAGTCCCTACCACCTGTCCCCTGAGACGACAGCGGGCAACCTGTCGGACTCACAGTCGGAATGTTCGTCCATACGCCAGCGCCGTTTTCACAACACCACAGAGATCCTTAATCAGTCAGGCCTGCTCGCCATCACACTGCGCACCAAGGAGCTGCTGAGGCAGAACGCCGCCACCGAGAGGGAGATCGCACAGCTACGGCAGCACACCCAGCTTCTTTGCCAGGTAGCCGTGGCTGGCCAGCAGGGCCCCCAGCAGGGTTACAATGACCGCTCCAACACCCTGGACAAACTCCTCCAGGCAATGACCCAGTCGGGCTCCTACCCCAACCTAGACTTGAACCAGCTCAAAGCCCTCAACAACCGCCACCAGCAGGCCAAGAAGAGAGATGAGGTGGAGAAAGGAAAAGATAGACACGGAATAAACAGTAAAGCTGATAACAGCTCACCTCAAAAGCTGGTGTCCCTGAATAGCCTTGATGACGGAACGTCACCACCATCACCACTGTTTGCCCCTTCTCCAGAACCCCCGGGGACGTAGCGTGCAGATGGCCTTCCTGAAGCCCTTACCACCTCCCCAGGCTTTCTCAAACACGAACATAAGAATGTGTGTTATTGATAAGGCCCTAACTTATCTTATCATGGCCTCAGAGAGTTCCACCCAGAGGAGCGATCTACTATTGATTCCACGGGGAGAGGGTACTGACGGAGATGGATTGAAAAGGATGATGAGTGGATCTAGTAGAAATGGGTAGCATGAATTCTTGAATTGTGCAAAATGTGAATATGATATTTAATCTGATTGGTTGAAAGGGTACAACAATGATTGTTTTCTATCCGTGTGATGAGTTACAGTTGAATATGATTGATAAATATTTTGTTAATCTTTATCAGTTGTGACACTTCAGTATTGCAAAGTTCGTTTTCCCATTTTTGCCTTCTGTGGGTGACAGTTGCAAGGGTCCATACAGATAGTCAGTTATGCAGCAGATTATGTAACAAAAAAGTATATCATATCATGATATAATGATAATTGCTTTCTTTAAATGCATTTGTTGAAATACAGTGGGTAACAGAAATTGTCTGTTCATTAAACCATCAGAAAATTTGAGCCATTTAGTTTTCATTAATCATATATATTTTCTGTGTAGAGTTACAGTTTTTAGTAGGGGTATAACAATCTCAATCCAGAATCAAAAATTCGAAAGAAATGTATAAAAATGTAAAACTATATCAAAAAATGTTTCTCTCAGAGAGCATAGAGAATAAAAAATGTAATCAAATTATGACCTCAAAATTGAAATTTGTATTGAATCTGAAAATGTGTGTATGGTTACATCCCTAGTTTATAGATTGCTACTGTGGCTATTATATGCTTTGGTCATCATGTACTGCTTGTTGTAGTTTGATTGAAACCTTTGACAAAAGAAAATCACTTGTTGACAAGCTCTCAAGTGAAATGGTTGACGAGCTCTCAAGAACAGGATCGGTACATTTAAGACAGTGGACCGGGGACGATGATCCCCTGTTATGGGGTAAGTCCCTGAATTTGACTATCTTCCCATGAGCAGCAGGCGGAATCCATTCTTTAGTTTGGGACATTCTGTCTGACACAAAGATGTAACGTGGATTCTACTGTTGCACACAAGACACTAAATGATTTTACTCAGTGATTTAATAATGAATGAAATGGTTTCACTCAATGAAATTCTGATGAGAAAACTTCTCTAGTAGCCATGCTTGCTATGCATTGCACTGCAATATTGTTGCCTATTTGGGCTCCTCTTTTATTCGCTCCAATGGTGGTATTTGAATGTGTGTGTGTGCGTGTGTGCGCGCGCGCGCGTGTGCACGCTTATGTATTATGAGTGTGTGAAGATAAATAAAAGTGTGTTGATATCACAATAATGCTATAGTTTGTAGACCATGCATTTGTTTGATTGAGAAAAAACTGTTATAGATCCCGAAAATTGATGCTTGAATATAGCTATTCAAACTGACCGTGATATGCTTTATAATAACATATAATTGTGTCAAATGAGATGGATTTTTTGTCATATGATGTAAAAACACCAACAAGTTGTCAATCTTGAACAATAAAACCACACTTTAAAACAGATATGTTATTGAAAAGTAGTTTTCTTTTTAATAATGTTTGGGTTATATCAAGAAGATTACTTTATTGTCAATGTTCACAGGGCAATTGAAATTTGTCTTATTTGCACATCTCTTCTCATTACACATACACATAGACCCCCACACATATACATTACGGCTCAAATGCCTAAGGGTGAGAGCAAAGTAGTTACACAATAGAAATATACAAGTGCTTTAAACAAATCATTGTTCATTTGTCTAGAAAATATTCAGATTTTTCATGAGGAAGACAAGATTTAATGGTGAGACTAATGGGAAGCCTTTAAACTGTTTTCAAGCAACTACAGCAACTGAAGATAACCCACTACTCATTGATCTTGCTGACAGAAATGTATAGATTGGTTTACATACATACATACATACATACATACCAACACTGCATGCTAATGGCTATATTAGCTGAATGACTTTACAAAAATTACTATAAGTGCTGTTTACAAATTGTGACCTAAATTCAAAATCAGTGACTTGTAGTAAGATCTATTATCCATTGATTATCAATTCAATCTATTGTATATGTTACTTTTTTCTGTGAGAACTTTAATTTAAATTCACAGTAGTCTTTCATTCCCTTACAAACCCAAATTGAAATCACCTCCTTTGTCACCAATTCCGCCCCAATGCTGAATTGATGTACATTTTATTAAGATTGAAGATATTTTTCATTTCAAATGGACTGACTGATATAACTGCTCTTGATGCAAAGACTGACATTATATGACAGCTAAAAATGGGTTTAGAGTGTATTTTGAGGAAGTAAATGTTTTCTTTGTATTATTTGCAACATTTGGAGCAATTAACCTGTAATGAATATACTGAAAAGACAATGACGGGTTGGGTCATAAACTTGTGGATAAGCCAGACAGAATATATGACTGTGGGTGGGTAGTTGAACAATTAATCAGGCATACTGTAGCCCCTACCATGGTTTTGGAGATAGTGTTTTGAAATTTGGACGGACCTATTCCACTGTCATCGATTTAGCTCACCTGTGGTGCTAGTTAGAGTCGTTCATTGTGGTGTCCATAAGGGTTGCACCATGGTCGATCTATCTTGCTGTGAAATTACTTCTTCTTTGTGTACTGTTGCGGCTGTTGTAATTTCATGATTAATGGTCTAGTTTTTCCACAATATAAAAATTATTATATTTGAATATATTCAATACTTGGCTGATAAAGGCATATCCCAGTTTCCTGGTGACGTTGCTTCCTACGCACAGGCACATGGGGCGGTCAGGACGTTTCAAAGTGAAAGCGCTACTCAGCTGAGAGAAAGAAAAGAGCGAGAGAGTGGCGTATATCAGACTCCTGCCAAGCTTTTACTTTGACACTTTGTGTCTTCTGACATCTTCCATGTGGAAACTCTCAGCCTAGTATTGTGCCACAACTTTCATATTGTGAAATTTCAACAGCCCCAAAAGTACACAAAGTAGTAGTAATTTCACAGTAAGTTAGAGCAACCACAGAGCTATCCCTATGAACGACAACTAACGACCCCAACTAGCACCACAGGTGAGCCAAATTGATGACAGTGGCTTTGGAATAGTGTCCATCCAAATTTCAAAACACTATCTCCAAAACCACGGTAGGGGCTGGGCATACTGTATGTTAAAACCTTAAAGTCATATCCTGAAAGATTCCTATTCTATTATTATGAAAGATCTCTTTCCTGTTTTTTGCCTTCGGGTCAGACAAATGTCTCTGTCAGGGTGACACAGAAGCCACAAACGCTGGGAAAGGAGGTTTAGAAAAATACATTGACGTAATTTATATGAATTCTATATCATGTCAAAAATCTAGTTAAACACATACCATCCATTCAAACCCTGGGCAACTCTCACTCTAGTCTCTATGACTTGACTTCCAATAGCACTGCTAACAAATGGCATGCAAACATTTTGTTTCCAATATCTCAAAAACCAACCTACTGGTGCAAAATGCTTTTTTGGTGGACTATCCATTTTATGTGAACAGTGGTTCTGAATGACATTACTATTACCTAACTTCTCTGCAATTCAGACAAGTTTACTTGCATCTAATTGGGGGGAAAAAAATTTATTTCCTCTCCTGAAGGCTCAGATCGCTGATTTAGCTGCTAATTTTAAGAAGCTCCTAAAAAAAAACTTTTATTGAAAACCATGTATTAATCTGTTATGGGTTTTTGTAAAGTGTGTATTTGGTATTGCACAATTGGTCTTTTCTGTGTGTTTATTTTGATCTTAGGGGTTTGTAAAGCACTTTGTTACTCTATTGAATGGTGCAATACAGATAAAGGTTTAATTATTTTGCTTACTTGCTTACTTACTATCATCAACTGTATTCTACTTTAAAGGGGCACTTCACACAAAAGAAAAGCAGATTTATTTTGCACATAATGTCACACATATCCCAAAGTTCTAAACAGTTTTGCACACATTCATTTAGTTTGGCATTTATTGAGAGTTAATGAGTTTGAATAGGTCCTACAGTGATGTCATTGGAGGACAATTAATTATTTGTTGTGTTCAATGGCTCAAAGAAATGATGTAGATGAAAATATAGCAGCCCCTCTTGCAATCCCTATCTACATAATTTCATTGAGCTATAAGTAACACAACACAAGGATTATGTGTCCTCTCATGACATCACTGGAGGACATACTCAAACTCATTAACTCTCAATAAATGTCAGACTAAATTAATGTGTGCAAAATTGTTTAGAGTTTTGGGATATGTGTGAGTTATTTTTCAGTGAAGTGTCCCTTCAAGCTCTATTGAAGTGACACCTCACCTTGTGCAGGTGACCATGCCCTCCTGTGTGTATTGACCAATAACAGTCTCTAAGAGGAATGGTGGCACACCACAGCAAACAGACTTGTAGGGCACTAGGAAGGAACTCCTTTGTAGAAAGGAAGAGAAACTTGAACAACTGAAATCATGCTCCAAATAGATGATTTGTGTGCCATGATTTGGACTGACCAGATTCAAAGAGATACCAAGTAAAAACGTTATTCTCTATTTTAAATATTTTGTCTTTAAAGTTAATCTAGGAATGAAACAAAGACTGCACACCCAAAAATGTGCAGATCCTCAGTCCGTATGAATAATGTAAAATATGTGAAGACTGCCCACTTCTCTCTTGCAATTAAAAAGATTTTACAGCAGTTAAAAAGATTTTACTGCAGGAGAGAAGTGTGTAGTTTTAAAATATTTTAATAATAAATATTAGTAAGTTAATGTTAGCAGAACACTCACCTCCCCCATTCCTATAGCAGAGATAAGGGAATCTCCATAAATTCCCAAGGCCAACCACGTTTCCTACCATAGTCAATATATTCTGTTAATAGTCAATATTTTAGAATATTTACCGTACATTTTGTGACTGCACGACTAACAGTTCAGGAGATATGCAAACATATGATGTTAAAGTGGTTAGTAGTGTATCAATCCCTTTTTCAAACGTGTGAAAATGAAATGCAGTTAACTCTAGAAACATCTGCATAGTTTGCTTTGTAAGAGAACAACTAGCTGTCTACCAACTAGATAGCAGGTAGCCAGTCAGTCGTGATAGCATCCTCTGTTTATTATTGGTAAAGGAGAGCTCCGTGAATCTTATGGCATTGCAGCTGATAAAAACATAAGCTAGCAAAACACTGAATTCCATTTGATATCTCCAGGTTACAATGCAGAGGAAAACTTAATCCTTTACAACAACAAAAAAAAACAGAAAGCCCCAGCCCTGGCACCAATCAGGAAGTTGGCAGTACAAGAGGTAGGTTATGGCTTATAGGTGAGATTTATGGTGATAGGCTATTTATTATTCTTAATGGAAATCTATGTCAATTGCATTGAAATATTTTTTTACTACATAAAAATCCTAATCATGGCTATTATTATTATTATTATTATTATTATTATTATTATTATTATTGTTACCTCTCTCACTATTTCTCTCTCTCTTTCTCTATAGTTGTATCAGTGTGTGTAGGTGTGGTTACATGTACATAAGCTAGTAGTGGTGATGGATCTTTCAATGAGGCTGAGCAGCTAGAAAATAGGCTACTACTGCTCGGTATGAACTTTTATTGGCAATGGAGGAGGCACTACTATATGATGTCTGACTACATTATCTTGTAGTCATGCTGCTTCCTGCGCAAAGTGTTTGAAAATGCAGCTGTTACCATGATGATAGGTTCCTTACATATGTGGCTTTGTTGTCTATGTTCCCTAAATTAATTTGGATTGGACATAGCCTTTTCATGTGAATTCATGCTGATTAAAAAGTTTGGGTGAAGCAGACAAGATTAAGCTCTCTGGCAGCAGTGTGGAAGCTAATGTAGAAGAAGTGAATGAATAAGTGAAAATTACATTTTGAATAACCACAACAGCACAAAAAATCCATACAGTATTTACCCTAATGTAAAGTGGGAGATTAATGAGATACAAAAAACTGATTTTGTGGAGTTTTAAAATAATTCCTCTATATGTCAAATTGCAGGGAATTATGTTGTTATTTATCTTTTCTTTTATGGTGGAGGATCCCCACATACCCCAATTGTGCCCCTTCAAAATGTTGGCTTGCATTAGGCCCCTGGCTGTAAACAAAAGAATGAGCTGAAGAAAAAATTAAGACACAAGCACGATTTAAAAAAAATAAATACATTTAATACTTTTTGTTGTGCCAATTTCTAAGTTAAAAACAACAAAGCAAATATCCATAACATCTGCCCTGACTTTTCAAAGCACATTGTACCTTGAAATTAACAACTTTTAATTGAAGCTAATCTAATGGCTAAATAATATGTATTAATACTGTATTAATCATTATGTGAATAATTGTTAGTTCATAACTGCCAAAACAGATCCTACCATAAGACACAAGAAAAAAGAAAAGAAAAAAAAATGTGTTGTGCCAATTTCATAGTTAAAAAACAACATGGCAAAAATATATAAATATATATAAATATATAAATATCCATAACAATGTTGTGACTTATCAAAGCACATTGTACTGTAAAATCAACAACTTTTATAATTCATTGAAGCAAATCTAATGGTCAAATAAGAGTCATGTATTAATCATTATGTGAATAATTGTACATTCATAACTATGCCAACAATCTGGACCTTGTGCGACTGGACACTCTTAACACAAAAAATAAAAATGGTTAGACTTTCCACACTAATATGAGTATATATAAACACACATACCACAATAGCATGAATTTAGTTATCTTGTTTCCCTAAAAGTATATGGTAAATATCTATCATAAAAAAGGATGTACCACTGCAATAACAAAACACTTAATGCAATTGGAAATAGTTGCCACACACAGTTTCCTTTAAAATGTCATGATAGTAATACATAATAGTGTATAGCTCAAATAATTTGTTTAAGAAGTAAAAATATACTGTATACAATTGCTCACAAAATGTTACACAATCTCTACCTCTTCCTGGCACTTCTACAGCAGTTGCTACAGCAGCAGCAGTAGCGCCAGATTTGCCATAGCAATTCACCAGATCTCGTTGGAGCTGCCTCAGCTCCTTGCACCCTAATTTGTGACTCTTCTTGGACTTTCTGCTCCTCAGCAGGTTCCAGTGTCGAGCTGGCAATTGCCAAGTTCACTGTTGATTGTTCAGTTGGTTGATTAGTTTCTGTCCACACCCTCTCTGTCGTCACTTGATGTGTTTTGGTCAGTGTCCTCTCTGTTGATTGTTCTTCCAACACCTGTAGTATCACATCCTCTGTGGTTATATCCACTTTGGATGTCTGCATGGCTTTGTCACTTGTTCTGAGTGTCTTAGACTTTTTTTCTATGAAATGGCGATTCTTGATCTTTCTGAGCATCTCCACTTTAAGAGACTCAAGCTCCTGGTGTTTGTCCTGTAGCGTCTTTCTCTCTCTTTCCCATTCTCGTTCAGAGATCTGGTTTCCTTGTTCCAGTTTTGCATTAATCTCCTCCAACTGCCCTTTCTCCCCATTTACTCGATCTGTCTGAATTAACTCATGTTTCAGGATAACCTCTAGCCTTTTCACCAGGTTCTCTCTCATCTCATGAACACTGGACTTCATCTGCTCAATCTCCTTCCTATCCGTTTCGGCATCTTGCCAAATTTTTCGAAGACGGCCTTCCTTTTGCACCTCCCTCTCTATTAAATCGACATGCTCTTTTTCAGGTTTGCCTTCATTTATAATTTCCTTTAGGTTATCCATTTTTCTTGGTTTGCCACCCTCAGCTTTCATCATTTCCATTTTTACTTCATCACCTTGCTTTTCTGTTTCGCTCCTCTCTCTTTCCATATCAGCTGTCATCTCCAGTTCTTTAACATCTGGTTTTAACCTACTCTGAATATTGTCAAATTCCTGTCTCTTCATTACCATTTTAGTCTTTATTTGCTCAAGGTTGACTTTTTCTCTTGATACCATGTCCTTCATATTTTGTATGATCTGCTTTTCATCCCCAATATCAGTCTTTATGGTTGTTAGCTTTTCTTTACACTGCTGAAGTTCATCAATAGTGCTTTCAATGGATCCCTTTTCCTTCTGGACCATTACAACAATGTCCTCAACCCTATCTTTTCCCTTTTGTGTCTCCAGCTTGATGATGTTTATATTTTCATTTTCTAAATGCCTCTGAACATCCAACAATAATTTTTTAAGTGCACGTTTTCCATCGTTCATTTGTTGTTTGGCTTGCTCTATTTGATCTCTATGGATTTCCTTCCTCTGTCTATTCATGTCTCCAAAAGAGATTTCCAGGGCTTTGCTGTTGACATTCAGTTCCTCTGTTTTCCTATTGATTTCATCTTTCTTTCGCTGTATTTCAGCATTGATCTGATCAAAGATGCTATTCATCTTATCAATAGTATCCTTAAGAATTTGTTCTTCCTCTTTTAACTCAACCATCCACTTTTTGGCTTCAGCTTTAAAGTTATTCAGAGCCACCATATCAGTGGCCATCTTGCTCTTGATGTTGTCAATGTTTTGTCTGTCTCTTTCCATCTCAACCCGTATTTGTTCAAGATGGTCTTTTGCCTTTGATAACATGCTCCTCATGTCTTCTGCTTCCTGTTTTTTTATCTTGACGATAGCTCCAAGAAGTTCTAAATTGTCTGTCTTTTTCTTGATGTCTTTAATAAGTGCTTCTAATTCAACCCTCTCTTTGTGAATTAGCAGAGCAGTTTTTGCAGCAGTATACTTTTCTCTCTTTGTGTGCCTCTCTAATTCTTGTTTTTCTTGGTCTAATGTGTCAATTTGTTTCTGGGTGTCAGATTCCATCAGCTCCAATTCATGTTTTTCTTTGTTTATTGTCTTGTTGAATCTTTCAAGATCATCTCTCTCGGCCTCCACCTCGATCTTTAGCTGTTCAAGTCTTTCTTTTTCCAACACAAGATTCTGCCTCCATTCATTCTCAATTTCTTCTGTCTTTGATGCTATGTCAGACTTCATTCTCAATAGATCTTCCTCTCTCTGTGTGTAAGTTCAAGATGAGCATCCAACTTCTCTTTCTTTGTATTGAGTTCAACACGCTCATGTTCCAATGCTGATCTTAGTCTTTGCATGTCTTCATTTTTCAATTCTAATTGTTCCATTTTGCTAAAAATGTCTTCATGGATCTTGACATCCAGCACTTTGAATTTTGCTTTCTGATTTTCGTTGGCCTCCTTTTCTCTCAGGACCTCATCTTCTCTCATTCTCAACTTAGCCAAATCTCCTTCCATTCTGACCTTGTCATCCAGCATTGTTTGCATCTCCCTGTCCAGGTCAGTCTTCATTTGGTCAAGATGATCTTTCTCTCTGCTTATGCTTTCCATGGAAGCTTCAATCTCGTCTTTCTTCTGCTTCATCATTTCTAAAACGTTCCAGATCATCTTTTTCTTTTATTACCAGAACACGACTGTTTTGCAGTTCTTGTGTTTGTCTTTTGATGTCATCATCTATGAGTTCTTGTTCTTTCCTCTTCTGGGCAACAATCTTCGCAAATTTCTCAAGTTCTTCCCTTTCATTTTGAAGCTGTACAGCCAAATCCTTTAAGCTCTCCTTCTCTTTCTTATCTCCTCAAGGACAATATATTTTGTCTGATGTCTTTTGTTGCTCAATCTTGATCATGTCCAGTCTTTCTTTTTCCCTCTCTAATTCTTGTTTTTCTTGGTCTAATGTGTCAATTTGTTTCTGGGTGTCAGATTCCATCAGCTCCAATTCATGTTTTTCTTTGTTTATTGTCTTGTTGAATCTTTCAAGATCATCTCTCTCGGCCTCCACCTCGATCTTTAGCTGTTCAAGTCTTTCTTTTTCCAACACAAGATTCTGCCTCCATTCATTCTCAATTTCTTCTGTCTTTGATGCTATGTC
>OMKL01064566.1:0-10253 GCA_900302295.1 Parasudis fraserbrunneri | reverse complement strand
CTACTAACTGTGTGGAGGGTTAGTGGTACAAGCAAGGAGTTAGATGAGCTGCTGAGAGGTCAAAAGTTTATTTCCGGTTGATGACACTGGTGGTCAGTGGAAATCTGAAGTTCGTCCTTACTTATGGTAGTGTTAACAAACTGTGTTGTTGTTGTTGTTTTTTAAAGGAAAATCAAACCAAGTTAGAATACACAAGTATAATTCTTACGGTCTACGACAATTCAATTCACATTTGTCAACATGACAATGCCTAAAATGAACAACTGTCACTAAAAGCTAGAAACCAGATAAACTAAAGTCGGGGTCACTAAGATGTAGCCTACTGGCCCTCACATGTTGACAGTGAATGGGACACTAACTTTCCAGGCACATAAGACTCTGTTGGAGTTTCAACGCCCAATTGAATTGTATTTTATAAGTGCCAACGATTCTGAAACATTATGTTCTTGTGCTTAAGTGCATTTAAACACTAACAAAATATAACTGGTTGTATGGTAAATTCAGTTGTTATGAATAAACTATTAGGCATAATAGTCTACTGCAAGCAGAGAGTGACTGGGCACCACTGTCCAGTCATTTATGGGACAGCGGTAGCCTAAAGAGTAGCAGGCTTGTGACGGAAATGTTGCCAGTTTGATCCCCCAGTTCGATAACCCAAACCAGCAGCAAAAAAATCTGGGTTGGAAAATAACACTCTCCCCTCCCACAATACCCACCGTAGAAGAACCCTTGAGCAAAGCACTTAACCCCCCGCTGCTCAGTGGCCAACAGTGTCCAACTGTGTTTGTTCTGGGCAGCTCCCAGGTGTGAATGTGTAACTGTGTGAGTGTGAACCGGGGCGTTGCTGAAAAAGAGCATTCATGCACAGTGAACCTACCCTACATTTATTTTTCAAAATGATGAATTTTTCTCAAGGTGTAATCAAATCAAACAATTATTAACCTAAATATTCAGTCAAGGTCAGAAGTAGTAGCAAACAGTTGTGTCAAATGTTGTTACTGTCTTATAACACTGTAATAACAGAAAAAGAGAGCTGTACTTTAATATTGTTGACATTCGGTGTCATTCCCCTTTAAGCCTTGTCAACATGGAGATACGGTGGGTTGTGAGAATTAGTTGCATTGTTTCATTGAAAATTTGTGTTGGGATGTCGGCTATGTCGGCTCAGAGAAAAGCAGCTGAAAATCATTAAATGCAGAAGGCAGCAATTTTAGAGAGCGCTATAAGTCATTGCTTCCTTAATAGATTTTTCGAGATGGTATGACTATGGCAGTAAGCGACATGCATGATGAGTTAACAGGGCCAAATTGCCAAGCTGTCACTGCAACTTTTTCTCATATAATTGGAAAAAGATGTGCACATTTAATATTCCGCCCCCTGGCAAAAGTTCTATAGAGCAGACTACTTATTTTCATTGCACATGATGGGCCAGTAATGCAGACTCAATTGGTTTTGAGTGATTGAATAGCCTAGGTAAATCCGTCTGCATGCATAAAAACTATTTTGAACCTCCAGCTGTGTGCATGAGCAGCAACACAGCAAAGACACTTACCTGCGGCCAGCTGCATCCAGCCACAAATCTTGTACACCGTGCCAGTGCTGCAGAAGAAGAAAAGCGCAAAACAGCCGATGCAGGTGAGCACGAGCACCATGGACATCCCGATGAAGAAGGATGCAGCCTTGAACGCACCTGATGGGATGGTGCTGAATTCGGTGAAGCTGCCCTGGCATGTCAAGTCCCGAGACAGTCCGTTCCCGATACAATAGTGGAACAAACCGAAGTAACCGGCCTGTGGGGTATCCACGCCGTCTCCAATCCAATAGGGCTGAATGAAACACACCACATTGACAATAGCAAAGAGGATGGTAAAAATGGCCCAGAGAACACCGATCGCACGAGAGTTCCTAACATAGTTGGTTTGATAGATTTTAGCAGCCTCGGAGGCAGGGAGCATTGTGGAGGGGGCTCCGGGCACCATCGTTCAGTCTTTATGGGGCTTATTCAGCCTTCCTTAGCTATATCACAAAACTACTGTCAGTCACAACGAATCCTATAAAAGGCTTTGAGTCAGCTGTAACTTTTGTTTGGGTGGCCGCGAAGCCTTGTTGGCTTTGAAAATCCCTGTTTGCATTGAAGTCCAGCCTCTGTGGTCCCAGTTGCTTGCACAGCATCACTGCGCTCTCGTCTCTACAGCACCGTCGGAATTCTTTATCTGCACGGCCATTCATTAGGCTACAATAATGACACATGCGCTCAAGAAAACAAACCATAGGCATTGGTCTCCTCCATTCAAATGCCTCACACGTTTAGATCCTTCAAATCACACCGGAAAATGCCCCTACCTTATCGTGAGCGAAACCAGAAATTATTTCGGCAAGACGGCAGTTTATCCGGGGAAGATTCAATTCTGCAAACCATCGAAGCGCAAAGTACTCGTCTCCCAGAGCTCGTTCAAATGTAGGCTACACCTGTGTTCGACGCCGACAGACCAACAGGAACCAATGATCCATTTGAATAACAGTAGGGAGAATAGCCTCAGTCAGCTAGAGTAGCTCAAGCGCCAACCAACATCCTCTAATCTCAGTCTCACGTGTTATTTTGAGTATCAGACGCGCGAAATCTTCAACCACCGTAAAAGGCGACTTTGTAGCCTACTCAGTGTCCTTCTCATCTCGTCTCTTTGTGTTGCATACGGTATGATGCACATCCTATACAAATGCACAAGGAGGAATATATATCTAGAGATAGGGAGCCTGCAGTTTATTCTACTGTCAAAACACTGATGCCATTATCAGAACAGGTTAGTCTACACCTCCCCAAATGGTTAGACCTACATGTAGCCAAATTATTTACTTTCAAAGCTAAATTGTCTGTGCGCAAAAGCCTATGCCCAAAGCAAATTATTATCTACATTTATTTGATTTTGTAACCCCCCTTTTTATATAGGTCTACTCAACCCCTACATACACTCCTAACCTTTATATAGGAATTCACAGTAATTTAATGGCAAAAAAGTTTCCAAAAAAAAAAAAACCTCTGTGAAATTGTTTGAATTTACTTTAAACATGGTTCATAGCAAATTACTGTGGGCATATTACAACACTTTACTGTGGAAAGAAAAACAGTAAATTATTAGAGAATGAGATTCATAGTTCATTACTGGCCACGGAATTAGCCTATACTGTGATTTGTTTAACAATATGTAGCTGTGTAATCACAGGAAATTAATGTGAAACATTTCACAGTTCTTTACCATGAACTTGAGTTCCTGGTAAAGTGCTGTGAAATGTATATTTACATTGCTGAACTGTCATTTGACTTGCTGATATAGTATTGTAATAATAATGCAAATTCTTTTGTTGTAAATGAAACTAGCAATTTTCTGTTTACAGTATGATGCTCTATTTATCTTGTGCTGAAAGTCTCCCATTTCAGCCATGACCCTGTTGAGCTCGGAGGAGCAATGGGTGTGTCTGGAGTCAGCTAGACATAGGTGTACTCAATCTGCCCTGAATCAGTGCTCTTATAATTAGGAAGAGAAACTAAAGCTCTGTTTGCTCTGCCGCCAACCAGACCTGTTTCCCTTATGCCTATTAAGTGTGTCTGAAAGTGAGTTATTCTTTAATGTTTAATAGTTTGATAATGCCATTTATTTGTTCATTTCTGTTTATGGCTAATTCCAGTGTTTAACTGATGTATTGTTTTGTTTGAACATTATTCTTAACTTTGTTCAGAGCCAATGAGAATTTGAGTTCGATAATTATTGATTAAGGTTTAAATTGAGTTGATTGTTGTATAAGCACATGTGAGGGGACAAACATGCATTTGTTGGCATGCGTTCATACAGTATGTCGAATACCACAACTGAATGATTACATAGGTTAAATTATAATACAATATCTGTGTTTGGTTATGATTCCTTGAATGTACAGTATGATTACAAATGATTAAGATGAGTAAATACATGGAACTGATGCATCCCTTTCTGTTAGTGTAATTCATACAGACCCACCACTTGATGATGTTAAAGGGAAAGTCCACATCCAAATAAAGTCCCTTTGTGGAATCTGCTGCCTCACTCTCCCTAATTCAGTTGCCTCATTCTCAATGTCTGATGTCCCTAGGCTCCAGCCCTCTCCAATTAAGTTATAACTAACAGTTGTGATACTAAATAATGTAGGCCTAAGACGTTATTGATCCCCAATGTGTACAATAATTCCACATTAAACACAAGCAATGACTTATAAACCTGTAATTTAATCAGAAAGTTGTCAAAACAAAATAAAATTACAATTATGTATTTATACATAAAGAAAATGTAAGGTGAGTAAAATAAGAAATGTTCACATTGAACCACAATGAAGTCTGACAGCAGTACACCGTCTCTGAGGTAACAGTATTCCTACATACACATTTTATAGTTATCCTCTTAAAAAAGGAAACGAAAGAAGAGATGAAATAACTAAGCAGAATGCCACATTCAGTCAACCCAATGCTTTTAACAAAGCGCACACATGTTCATTCATGGAGTACCTCCTAAAGGGAAGCAGTCTAAACTTGGTAAACAAGGTTGAGTTAGTGTGCTGCCTGTAATGCTGATAAACCAGCTGCAAAATGAGGAGATATGACCACTTATCCTTCAATGCTTAGCATCCAGTCATCGGCATCCATTGCTTCACCTGAAATACATAGATTTAACTTGGGAGGATTGAAATATTGTAGTGGACAACTTCCCTGCCTCAGAAACCACTCGTATACTCCTGCCGGACGAGTATCAAAACTTGACAGACGCTTCTCTCCTGTCTCCCCTTGTACATCTTCCCCTCAGCCTCCCTTTCGTTTCAATAAAAAACAAAAATACTAAGGGGAGTGGATTGTCCACTCTTTATGAAAAACAAACATTGATAAACAAAGCTTGTACTTTTTGACTGGATATTTCTTTTTAGGTAGAAAGTTTTTCACCTCAACCTAATTGATGGAAATCGACCTAATTCACATTTTCTATTTTGTGACATTTGTAAAGTTTGCTTAAAATTCGAATGACAATTTAATGGAAACACGACTATTGCCTCTCCCCCCCTATGATTCTTTTCACTGTAATAAGGGAGAAATGTCCTTAAAAATATCTTAAAAGAAAAGTGGTGAAAATTCACTCCAAAATGTAACTTTAAGAACAGCTATATTATGTTATACATGGCTTTCACCTTTAAGAAGAAAATGGATGTTTATATCGTTTCCAAGATATTGTATGAACAACAAAATGATCTGTGTCTGACATATGCTGTGTTGTCTTCTGTAACTGACATCCACACCTTTGGTGGAATGGTAAAATATTAGGCTTAGCCTACAATGCAAAGGTTGTGAGTTCAATTCCCTCCTATGATATGTCAAAACTTTTATATCCTAAAGCAAAGGTTCTCAACCTTTTGGGTTTGTGACCCCTAAAGACAAAGGATTCCTGTTCATGACCCCCCTACACAGTCAAGCATAGACAGAATGGTGATCAAAAATAATGCTTTTGATTTCCCCTTTTCAGGCTATTTAACTTGATTAATTATTGGAGGAGGGCTTTAGACTTCAAGTATTTAAAATATCAATACTTTAGGCATCTGTACCAAAGATTATAAACATGATCTATTTGTATATCTTTTTGCAACCCCCCAAAAACATCTTGTGACCCCCTTGGGGGTCCCAACCCCCAGGTTGAGAACCACTGTCCTAAAGGGTCAGAGCACTGTTGATTTCCCTGGGTGACAAATGTCTGTCTTGGCATGGTCTCTTCAGCATGACAGCAAACATAAGTTAACAAATTTAACTTGTAAGCTCCTGTCTGACCTTTAAAATGACAAAATAATTCAATGGATATTGGCGACACAGACATTACCAAAAGGCTCTAGTGCCTTTTCAATAGTGCTAGTGTCACAAGTGTATCATTGGTCAAGTGATCCATTACTTCGCTATAAACTTGAGCAGGTGAGTAGCTCAGTAGACAAGTGCATAGCATTTGTATACAAATAGCCCAGGTTCAAATCTTGTCTATAGTCTGGTCAAACTAATAGCCATAATAATAAAAATGAAAGCGCTTAATTCACTTGACTGTAATATGATGGAAAATAATTCTCAAAAGCCTGAAAACCTTGATCTTTTACACTCTTTTTAAATGACCATGGTGTTTACTTGCATCAAATCTTAAATTCAACTCACTTCCCAAATCTATGCACCACCACAAAACCTTGCAAATTCCCCTTACTTGGAATTTAATGTTTATTTGTAGGCATTTGCTGTGGAAATGGTTCACAACAACAAGTAATACTCTTCTGTGAAATATAAAAACAATAGTTAAATGTGAAATGTATTGCAGTTCACAGTAATGCGTTGTCATTCTGTGAAACAACAAACTGCTGTGATCTTTTTCTGTGAAAATCACAGCATGGGTTTAGAGTGTATGCATAATTATATATGCAATGCTGCTTTTTAACTTGATGCTACCTAGCCTCGCAAGCCAGAAGAAATCTTGCGTTGTGAAATCATGCTGGCTGTGACCCCCCTAAGGGGATTAAATAGTCTCTTTCTATCTATATCTCCATCCTCCTCCTCCTCTCTCTCTCGCTCGCTAGCTATATTTCTCTCTTCTGCTCCCTGTCTCTCTCTCTTCATGACTAAGATCTGTATCCTCCAGTACGACCTAAACTGACACTGCAGCAAAACTGTGTGCAAATAATTCCATCGTTTCAATTCATCTCACGTTATTTTCCTTGAGTAAACGACAGTGGTGATTGCTGTTTGGTCCATATCAGAAAACTACATTACCCATAGTCCCATCAATCGTGGTGATTGGCTAGTCATGAAAGACAATCTTCTGACGTAATTTCCACGGCGCGCGAAACTCCTGTCAATGTTCTCAGCACGCAGCCTGCAGTTTACCTACTTTCCTTTTGTATAAGATTCTGTCACATTCTGGTATTCAGGTATTTAGCTAGCAAACTCGTAAACACTATTATTCCCTTTAACATTTCACGCTTGTTTGCCTCGTTGTTTCACTGGTTAGCTGTCAGTAGCCTAGCCTAGCTGGTTAAGTGTCTTGCCTAACGTGGTTTTATGTTTTTAGCCGTATGGCATTCTCTTCAAAGGATACAAGGTAGTCTCCTGCTGTTGACGAAGACCAGAATGTCAGGACATCTTCAGCATCCAGGTTATGAAGATGAGAGGTTGCTGCGGGTCGCAGAAAAGTTGCCATGTAGAGAAGTTCAAGCAACGACGCTTCTCTCCATAATGGGAGAGGTCAGTGAACAATACACACTTTTGCAACATTGTTATACCAGCTTCACTTATTGCAACATGGTGGCAAGAAAGTTATACATCGTATAATAACACATCTATGAATGATAGTTGACATTAATTTGGTAGCTACATTGTAACAAGCAGGAAGAGGGAAAGTCTGTGTTATTATCATTACAAAGTATCTTAGCTAATGACAACCTGTTTTTCATTGGCTATATGACAAGTGGGACAGAGTTTGTGTGTTTCTCATAGAATTGTGTTGATAATGATAAAATGTAATACAGCCTATTTGTGTCAGAATTTTCTTGCCTAACTTACAGTAGTTTTTGTGCCTACAGCCAGACCAGTACAGCTACCCATCCATCTTTATCTATGGCCATCGAGCCACAGGGAAGAGCCATGTCACATCCACTTTGATGAAGGAGCTGGAGGTATGAGAGTGGCATTTGCCTTCAGCCCATATTGTTTGCTCAAAACGAGTAGGACTGTAGACTAAATAAACTCTAAGTTGACTTATAGTCAGGACTTTGTTGACTAATCGATTTGTTTATTTAATTGACAAATCTGTAAAACCTTCCCACATGCAATTATGCAGAAGGACCTCTTCAAATCTAGTGCTTACTAGTGATGTGCTTCTAATCTTTGAGGGAATAATTCATGTGGCACGGACAAAAGCATAAAAACCGACTAATATAATGAAAGAGTCTTGGTTGACTAAGACCAAAACGTTTAATCATTCATTATGCAGTGTACAGATGCGGAATAACTTCCCACTTATGTCAGTAATCTGTGCCACTTCATTCTTTCATCTCTCTTTCCCTCTCTCCAGCTGCCTCATGCCACAGTCAGCTGTGTAGAGTGTGTGTCGGTGGGACTGTTATTTGAACAGGTGCTGCTCTCCTTGTTCGGCTCTGAAGCTGCATCCTCGCTCCCCCGTGGCCCTGCCTTGTCTGACTTTGTACGCATCTACAGACAGCAGAGCTCCCGGTGCCCCACTGAGCAGACACGGTATATCGTGAGTATACAGCAGTGCACATCGGGGTTTACACATCTTTTTTTTCCAACTGTGGTGGTAAGAGGCACAAGACCACTTAAGCTGAGGAGAGTTGAGGGGCCACGCGCTTTTCTTTTTCCCTTCTCCCTTTTTACCCTTTTTCAGCACAGGACAGATCATCTGGCTGCTTGTTAGAGAGGAAGTCCACTTTTTGTGACTGAAATGTAATTGTTGTTGATGTTGTTTTTGGTGTGGTGGGTGACGACTTTACTATTGTTGCCTACCACAGTCGAATACATACAGTATAGGAAAAACACTGTCCTCCCCCTTCAGTCACTTCTAGTGAGTTTCTTTTCAGAGCTATGGCGCAGTTTGACTAGACACAAAAATCCACAGCACACCAAGTTATTGAGAAGTAGTGCAAATATGTGCAAGTATATGTGCCAGTTGCATTCAGCTAGAGAAAATGTGATCCTAAGCCATTTTGATTTCATTTTAATTTAGTCTAATATATTTGTTTGACCTTTCATTTGTTTACATTTGAACAAAAGATCAGTGCACAACTGAGCTCAATCCTAGACAAACCAGTGTGCCACGGCACAACCACTGAGAACTACTTGCTATTTGATTATGTTTTTTATAAAGCTATATATTTTTACTATACCATTGTCAACAGTATACAGATTTTATTTCATTTAATCCACTATATATAAAAACTGCATATTGCAGCTGTATTATAAAAGAAATTGTGATGGAAATTGGATGAGGAAAAATATTTTGAATATGTAGCACAGTGACAATTGTATCACAAGATCAAAAAGATGTCATATCACTACATACTGTCAAATACCATTTTACCATCAAAACTAAGAGAAATATTATGGTCATATCGGGCACGATAAAATATAAATGCATGATAAGCTGTGCTGTGTGTCATTGCAGGTAATGGAGAGGGCAGAGCTGCTTAGAGACATGGATGCCAATCTCCTGCCAGCTTTCCTGCGCCTCCAGGAACTGGTAAGAACGTTTGCACTCCGTTTTACCTACTGGGTTCACCACTTCGTTATTTAGACAGTGGGTAGGTGAGATTTAACAAGAGTCAGAGGAGTTCCCTTGATAATGTATGACCTTGAGCTGAGTCCACTGTTGAGTCACTTGTATGCTTTGAAAGGCTGCCACAAGGAGGGCTGGTGATCACTCGCTGCATTTTAATTATATATATATCAGAGGTGGATGGATTCATTATTCATTTACTTGTCTTAATGCTGAAAGCTAATTGTCTCTTGAGAGATGGCCTGGTGTCTTGTCAGGGATAGGAGGATGGCGAGTGTTATGAGGGGATGTGTCATTTGCATGTCAGGCAGCTTCAGTCCTGCCACAGTGAGACTGGGAGGCTTTTGAAGCGACGATTAGAAAATGTTAGTGCTGATGGTTGTGTGCTTGACTGGGTCTCTTACATAACTCAAGGCTCCGTCTGTTGCCTACATGTATCGTTATGGTTCTTGGGTAAAACAACTGGCTGTCTTTAATTAATAGTATGAGTATCACCCTAATGATAAGTGCTCACAACCAGGGATGCACTGATACTGATTCTGGTGTTGGATATCGGGCTGATCGCAGGCTAAACTGGGGTACTGGTACCATAATACTAAAAGCTGATACCAAGAACTATGTTACATGTCAAAAATAAAAGCAAAGCCACCTGATTTTTATTCATTTATGTATGTATTTATTTATTTATTTATGGGCATACATACAGAAGATATTAGATGTCTCTACTGGAGAAAATTGATTATATCTCAGACATCTTTTGTCCAATGACCCCGAGCTAATGGTCTAAGCCGTTACTGTTCAGTACAATGAATGAATAGAACGTTATGGAAAATTTCATGTTCAGAATCGGTGTCGACGGTAAAAAAAAATAAAACATGATATCGGTGCATCCCCTGTTTATAGCTTCATCTAAATCCTCCTAAC
>OMKL01064561.1:10562-25028 GCA_900302295.1 Parasudis fraserbrunneri | reverse complement strand
TATACTGTATGTTAACCTAACACTTTTCTCTCCTTGTCTGACATATGACAGACTTGTAATATTTGTGAAATTGGGCAGAGGGCTATAGGCAACAGCCGATATGATGTTAAAATACTGTATTATCAAGTGTTTTGGTGTTCAGTGTGATTTATTTATTGTTGATATATTGTATACTGTAAGTATTAATGGATTTTATTTGCCAGCCTTTTCACAGTATGACAGTGGATGGAAGCTAGCTAACAGTAATTTGAGATATCTCGTATATTTGGCTATTTGTTATCTGAATAATAATGCGCTGGCTTTGCAACTTTATCGGTTTTATAAAGAGTTTAAATGATCATTTTAGCCATGTTAGGCTGTTAAGGAATGTAAACAGATAATAAATGTTTCTTATATTATGTGTTAAGTTGTCACATTGGTTTCCCATTGACATAACTGCGGTTTAAACCATAATTTGTGCCATCTGTTCCATGTCTTAAAAAAAAACCCTGTTCTGTCTCATTTTGTGATACATTTCTGTGCCTGGATTATTTTCTGATTCAGAATTAGTTTGAAATTCTGTTATTGTACATTTTACAAGTGGTGTGATGATGAAAAATGAGAGAACAGTTTTCAAGTGGAGACGTGCTCAGTCACATGACCTGCCTATACACTGATGCGCTACTTACAGCAGACATGAATGTTTTTGTGCCTTGTTCTGTGTGCCTTTCCCCTAATGGTCTCAACTAAGCTATTCTACCTGTTGTTAAAAAGCATCATGTGATGGTTTCTATTTCCCCTGCTTTCAAGTGGTTTAATTTGAGTGATGTACAATGACTTTTCTTTCTCCTTTGACTTTATCTATTGATATCAATATAATCCTGCTGCTTCTACAAATATACATGCTTAATAGTAAAGTTAATGTAGCATTTTTTTTTTTTTATATCCAATTACACTTTCAAAGTCTGACATAGGAAGATTTCACTGTATGAATGCCAAATCTCACAACTCGGTTACATTTTCCATTTCTTAAGTATTCCTCAAAAATCACCATGTATTCAACAGACCCTGCATAATGTATTAAAGCTCTAACTGTGATTTGTAACTATTTATCAGTGGGGGAATCCAGCATTGGGTTTCAGGTTTGAGCTGCATTTGTATGTCATATGTGTTTACTATTGTCCTTATCCATTTACACTCAGCTGTATCTATAAGCTTTGAATGTCAAGACATGGTTTACACATGCACAATAAAGACTGGCTACAAAATGTGAGACTTGTTTTATTTCACAACAGCATGCGGGACGTGAGCCTCAGTGTTTGAGGATGATTCAAGTGTTTCATTTCAGTCCCATAGATCCAATGTTTCCGTCCCTCTGGACCTTCGTCAAGAGTATTTTCAACAGTTCTTTCAACAATGATCTTAAATAGATAGTGCTCCACCCATTCTGTGTGCACAGGTGTGGGACAGTGATTCTCCCGTGGGAGTGTCTCTCAGTAATTGACAGTGATGTGTACAACCTGTCACATTATAGTCCACACATACAATAAGACAAAATGAAATACAAATAAAAACAGGAACAAGCCTTGTACATGCTAATGTAAAATCAGTGAAAAAAGAATAAACAGGCCTTGTTAAAATCTCTTCCAAAGGAGTGTTACAAATGCAGAAGATGTGCTCAGTGCATTGATATGGTAAAATGTAACTACTTTACTCATCCTCATACTGGGGAAAAAGTATTTAATCAATGATGTCATCACATGTTCCACTTCTCGTGTAATTTACATGATCAAACGTCCTTGTGCATTAGTCTATGTTGGGAAGACATCACGTTCACTAAAACAGAGAATAAGTGAACGCAGGAGTTCCATGTTTTTCTGTTATTGTATGTGTGGACTATAATGTGACAGATTGTACACATGTCACTGTTAGTTATTGAGAGACTCCCACAGGAGAATCATTATCCCCACACCTGTGCACACAGAATGGTTGGAACATTAACTATTTAAGATCGTTGTTGAAAGAACTGTTTAAAATACACTTGACGAAGGTCCAGAGGGACCGAAACGTTGGTATGATCAATAAATTCTGCCGCTGAGCAAGAGTAGTATGCGAGATCTTCCTCTCTCAAGACTGAAGGGATACTTTCCAACGCACCCGGATCTGAGATAGTTGGAAGTGCGAATATCTCCTTTGAAAAGATCCTGTAGATCCTATAGATCCATACAGTAGGCCTATCCATTGGGAATACCCATATGGATTCCATCTACCATCTGTATTGCATTAAGGAAATGTAAAATTATCATCACAAAGAAAGCCACAGATTGAACATCATCTAGCCGTCTCCACTCTGCCCAGACAAACCTTTTTTTCTGCACTGGAGCTATTTGATTCTGTCTTTCTTCACTGCGGGATAGAGAATTAGTGTTTCCATGGTGAAATGCATTGACTGTAAGCAGCAGCTCAAGGCTGCTTTTGTCCCCGTGGCCTTGAACCTCTCATTTGCAGTTGCTTCGTCAGACAGTGTGGCTTTTCACACGTCCTTCTAGGTGTATATAAGTAATTTTACAGCACACTTGGAGGCAGCTTGCAGGACTAAACTGTTATTTCACACTGAACCATGAGTAGAGAGCACTTGCAATGGTGTGATAACAGCACAGCTTATGTATACTTAATATATAGTACATGTTGTTATGTCAGAGTTTGATTATATATGTGTATATTATGTATTTTGTTTGACTTCTGTTGGTCTGGTTAAAGTATAACCAGATATTCAGAGTAAGTGAGCATCATACTGTGGAGCAACACTATCCAAGAAAACATATATGCAGTAATTGTCCTCTTTGAGGAAAATCTTACCTCAGTCAGTATATACAACCATACAGAACATCTTACATGGCAAATGAAGCTGCGTCCTGCCTAAGGGAGATATGGATTTCTCAGTGACTCATGGAAGACTATAGCATTCTGGTACAATACTTGTCATGGGCCTAATTATGCACTCAGGATTTGAAAGGGATATGAAAGGAATAGGATGCAGCCAGTCAGAGCTGTTGTGCAATCATACTGCAGACAGCCACAACAACTAATCTTACAGTGTTGATTTTCCATTTGCAAGAAGTGATGGAAGATTTTTTCTGATAAGACAAGATATTATTATGTTGTTATTTCCAAAAGAAAAATGAATGTCACAAAAACATGCATTGCAACAGATATCAATATTGTACCAAACAAAAATTCTAGTAGTAACATAATGTAGCTACTACTATGATAGTGCTATTATATTTACTGTTTACTGTAAAACCTCAGGCTCAGGCACATTTCCCAACATAATATCTGTATGTGTCTAATAATTTTACATAGGGTTTTGTTCAGAGTATTGATAGAGCCGGATCATCCACAATGCCATTAAGTCCCATTTGATAACACCTTGTCACCAGTGCAGCAAATGTTGCCGCATTATCACAAGGGGTAACAAAGACTGATCTCTCTGGGCCCTTCCTTGGGACAAAAGGCTTTCATTGACAGCTGCAGTCCTTGTGCTCGCCACACGAGGGCAGGCACGTTGAAAACATAATTGGCCACAGTCGTGTACGTCAACCAATAGGATCAGCTTGCGTCCAAGCCACTGCTTCCGGGTGTCTTTAGTAAAGGAAGCTCCTTTGCTTTCGATGTTTTTGTATTTTGTAACATATTAAAAGGCTACAGACTCATTAAGGTCTTCAAAATGAACCGAATATTTGGACGGGGGAAGCCGAAAGCGCCTCCTCCAAATCTATCGGATTGCATAGGCAATGTGAGTATCGCTTGAATGTAATCCATTGTTTGTTGTTGGTTATCTCAATACTGGTGACCTAGCTAAGTTAGCAGCTTCTCACAAATGGGCAGTCTTGGACAAAAGACAAGTCTAACGTGACCTAGTAACATTAGCAAGCTAAGCATCCTGTAAGCATCTGTCATTGTCTGATACTGTCCCGGGCGGGTGGCTGTCTAACGTTACTAGCTACTATGTTAATCTTAGCAGGGACTGTGAAAAACTGCTTCATGTGTGAACCACCATCTGCACTTTAATGGAAGCCTTTCATGCAAATGACAGTTGGACACACAAACACACACAGTGGTAGAGCACCTCGTCCACTGCACCATGATACAGAATGCTATTATTATAATACTTGTGAATTATACATGTTTCATGTGTGGGTGCCATGCTCACGGTAGGTGGATGCCAGGACGGAGTCCATCGATAAGAAGATCGCCAGACTAGATGCTGAACTCATGAAGTACAAAGATCAGATGAAAAAGATGAGAGACGGGCCCTCAAAGGTATGACACTATGACCCTATGACCCAGCCACTCCGCTGGCTATTGCATTGTTTAACCAAATAATTTTGTAGCTTTGGCAGACACAACCCTCATTCATTCTTCTCATGTATAGAATATGGTGAAGCAGAAGGCAATGAGAGTCCTGAAGCAGAAGAGAATGTGAGTACAACATTGCACAAGTCACTAACTCCTTCAGTCACGTCTAACAAACTGATATAGCCTAAGAATCGAGCACATTTGTATGGGGAGCATTCACCTGCATGCAAAATACAAATGAAGGTGTGTTTTGTTCCAAAATGCTCTATATTCATTTTGAGAAAAATTATAGCTGGAACTCATGACTGAATATTTCAAAAATACAAATGATCCTGTCCTCATGAATGTGAGCACCCACCCTATTTTGTAGACAGTCACTTCATTGATGTTCCATTATGAGTTATCCTTTCATAGCAAGTAATCATTTTGTATGTGTCACTTTCTCAAATGCTACCTCTCACTTTGAATCAAAACTCTTTGAACGTGCTCAGAAACAAGCTGTCGGGTTGATTTTATCCCCCCTCGTGTCTTATTGCAGGTATGAGGGTCAAAGAGATCAGCTTGCTCAGCAGTCTTTTAACATGGAGCAGGCAAACTACACCATCCAGTCACTAAAGGACACCAAAACAACCGTAAGAGTCACACACACTTACACACACACACACACACACACACACACACACACACACACACACACACTCACAGAGAGACATGTGTATCACAAAGGAATGCACATACTGTAGTAATTAGGTCTAGAAACTTTTCTTTCACTGACCACAATGGCTGGTGGAGTCATACATACCAGACACTTTCATAATTTTGCCAGCCATATTGAATTTCAGAATTGAGATGAGTATGGCTGTTTAGCTGCCAGAGTGTCCAATAGAGCAGGCAAACTTACCAGCCACGGACACAATTTACCAGCATTTGGATTGTGGCTTGTATTAAGCTCCCACCCTGGTGGTAACGTTACCATAACACATGTTTTTTTTTTATTATTTAATAATTTCTGTTTTCTGTTCACAGGTGGAGGCCATGAAGATCGGTGCAAAGGAAATGAAAAAAGCTTACAAGGATGTGAAAATTGATCAGATTGAGGTATAAGTTTGCTGTGTTAAGCTCTAGTAAATGACATTTCTGTTGTTTTGTGGTGTTGCCTTCCTTTAACGTTGGACAGGGAATAATAATGATAATAATCCAATGTCTCATTGTTCCCAGGACTTACAGGATCAGCTGGAGGACATGATGGAAGACGCTAACGAAGTACAAGAGGCTCTGAGCCGTAGCTACGGCACACCTGAAATAGATGAAGAAGACCTGGAAGCGGGTATGTCTGTCTCTCTAGTAATGTAGTTCTCGTCACAGGGGAAATACAGTAGTTATTATCTTCCTACTTGGGAATACCATTCACTTCAGCTTTCAGGTGGTAAACTCCTTGGAAACTCTGGAAGTTTGGCGATGGACTCCAATTTCTCCCACTTCCAGAACATGGAAATATCAGCAAACAGCATGGAACAGGGCACCAATTTGTAGAAATCAAGCATTTATTTCAAACCAAATAAACATTAGGTATAATTTTCAGCACATGCATCATTTTCAGACATTTGAAATGTAATTTCATGGCAGGATTGTTTGTTTGCGGTTGACATGGCAACATGTGCTGTAAAACGTAAACCGGGGGGCCTCATTTATCAAAATGTTCTTTGACTTTATCTTAGACTCCTTCGTTTGATCATTTCCAAGATTATGATCAAAACAGATGAGAATACCTATATATCTATATCATTCATACATTGGGTAATGATAGAAATGCGTGTGAGCTTTTACTGTCATGGACACAGCAGATTTGTGCGCGATAGCATCTGAGATGGTGGAGTGGTCCAGATGGGGCTACGTATAGGACCTATGATCCCAGGTTCGTGTATTTAACTGACGGCGTGGCTGGGTCTTTCAGAGCTGGACGCCTTGGGAGATGAGCTGCTGCTGGACGACGATAGCTCCTACCTGGATGAGGCCTCGGCTGCCCCATCTATTCCTGAGGGAATACCCAGCGACAGCAAGACAAACAAGGTGACAGTGACAGTGATAGTGGAGCTGACTTTCTTTTTTATTTTTATTTTTTCTGATGGCAGGGATGCACTGATGCCACCTTTTTACTGTTGAATACTATACTGATCCGATCTGTTCCTTTTACTGAAATATAAACTTTGACCATTCATTTGGAGTCATTGGACCAAACGGGCTGAGATATAATCCATTCCCCTCCAGTTGAAAGATCTAACATTCCTCTATTTGTCCGTGGGCGGAAAAAGTAGAAAAACAATTCGCTTCGCTGGCTGACAATATTTACATGCCACTCACGGTTGTCAGGCTGTAGTTTTGGGGAAATTCTCCAATACCAATGTAGCTATTATATAGCTTGGAATTAGCCTGAAATCTCACACCAGTGTCTGCGTTTTGTGTCACTTGTGCTGCAGATGTACACGACTAATGATGTCAATGAAACATTTTGTCATAACATGTTCTGCTCCTCTTTTTAGGATGGCGTTCTGGTGGACGAATTTGGCCTCCCGCAGATCCCTGCCACATAAAAGAGGAACGGACGGGAAACAACTGCACTTCGATTGAAAACACTTTTTCTACGTAGAGTAACATTTATACATGCAAAAACAGTTTGACCTGAGAACACTACTGTATTGAAGTCATCTTGGTGTTGGGTTGTGTATTGTTACTACTACCATGCTAGCATGTGGCCTTGTAACGTACCATACCTCTTTGTTTGGCATTGTCCTCCTTCTCCACCGCCTTTTCCCTCTTGCCTCCCACCCCCCCATTCTAGCACAAGTCTTTGTCATCTACAGTATTACCTAGTGTTAATAATTAAGTTATTATTTGTTTTCTCATGTCGTGTATAGTGTCAACACTGAAGCCAGTTGGTTCAGACATTAACATTTTTGCTTCAGAGTTCTCAAAAAACAACAAAAAACAAAACAAAAATGGATTTCCAGTCTGCCTGATGAATACATGTGTGGGTCATTTAAACCGGACAAAATAAATTATGCATTTTAATTTACCATTGGATAATTATGGATTCATAACTGATTTTGACTTGAATAGAATGTCTTCATTTTCTCTTTTTTCCCTTTTTCCTCTGTGGCTTTGATTTCTTCTTCTTCTTCTTCTTCTTCGTGGCAGATAGTTTTGATTTTTGGTTCTTTGGCGCTTTGTCAGAGGTACTTTTTGACTGCTGTGGGATGAATTCCACTCTGACACCTTGACATTTGTCCTGTTGGCCAATAGCGTACATTCAGAAAACACATCTCTTGTAGCTATAACATAAGGAAGATCATAATCACTATATATCAATACAAAATCAGATTCTGGCAAACGTGTTTGCAGCAACATGTTTTTTTCACATGCAAACTAGAATGATTTACTTTTGTGGAAAACATCAGATAATCTTTCCATTACCAGAAGTTTACTGCAGATATGTTTTAGCAAACTTTAAGCAACATTATGTCGCAAATTAGTTTACTGCAAACATACTACATTAGTTCTGACCTAGGTATGGATTTATTTCTGAAAGGTTGTGTACTAACCTGTAAACATATTCTGCATTTCTCTGAAGACTTCATGTGGCCAGTGAAGTCCCCTCTCAGACACAGTGCACAGTAACGTGTACCACACCACCGGCACATGTAGGTCTGAAGTCGGACACAATTCAAGATTAAGCATTCTCCATTATGCCCTTGAATCAGTTTAATCCCATTTCCTTTGCTGAATATTTCTTACCGTGTCAACAGTCTGGCAGCCCCACCGACACATGTTTTCACAACCCAAAAGACGACTCTCGCAGATACTCTCCAAATCATCAAGTCAAGGAAAATTCCTTGAAAATAATTCCCAAAGGCCTTGCTTCTTCGAGACTTTCACTAAGCTGTTTTCTTTATGGCTGCTAGGGTGAACTGTATTTTCCATTGCCAAGGTGACAGCTTTACTGTACAACAATTGCAGTAGTAACTGACAGAGAGCAAAAAGATATTCTTTACTAATAGATAATCTATTTGTCTGAATTGCCAATTGTTCTAGGGACACAAACATTATTTAGACCAGTTGGGTGTTTTGATGTTTTTAAAAAAAAAATGCTACTTTATACAATTGATGGGGACAACAATCCTTTATAGTCATCAATTTCAGTGGATTACATCATTATTACTATGATTGGCTATATTGTAGTATATTATTGCCTATCTGATTTTATGGCAACTAATATTGCTACAATATACAATATGTAATTAGTATGACGTAATCAAAGCAAACACGCGTGACAGTTTCCTGCTATTGCCGCTGTCCAGGAAGTAGCTAGCAAGCAACCAAGCTAATAACAAGTGTGCCGAATGATAGAGAAGCTCATGACAAAAAGAAATGGCAGAAGATACGATAACTGTTACTGTTGCATACGGTAATTTTTTGCACTACATTATAATTGTCTAGGTAATGTTGTCGCTGGCTGCAATGATTGCTATCTGTAACCGTAGCTCGACAAGTTCGCTATAATGTGCTAGCTAGTTAACGTTACCGCAATAGCTGGTGTAAGTTAGCAAACTACAGTTTCTTTGATGTTACCTTAGCTAAAAACAATATTTATTTATATATATATATATATATAAAAAAAAAAAATCTTTTGTTTGCCAAAATTATCTGCTAGTACTACAGACAAGGAAGATATTGATTGACAAAAAGGGGTCTGGCGATTCTGTTGGCGTGGGCGTGCGTTTCCTGGCATAGTTTTAATTACAAGTGATTCCTACTGCACTGATCACTTGCTTGGATCCAAACCCTAAATCGCCCGATTCGCCAGTTGTTCTTTTTACATTTTTTAAATGCGGTTGCTATCCAAAATGTTGCATTACCGCCTTCTACTGGATAAAAATCCTAAATTAATCGGAAAACCTTTTTAAAGAAAGTTCTTAATGGTTCTTCCCCACCCCTCATTCCATTCCCTAGCTGTATCATATTATTTCTCATGACTCTGATAGGGCCTGAAGCCTCTCTAGGCAACCCCTGCACATCCTCTGCACATGACACTTGGAACTGTCTCAATTACTGTAGATCTTGATTTTCTTCCTGCCTCAGCAGCACAGTTGATCACCATTGCCAGAAATGCTAAAAATCTCATGTCATTCATGACAAAAATAACTCTTAGCTGTTTCCTCATACTTTGTCTTCTCTTAGACCTGATCCTCATCGCTTCTCTTCTACTTCTTTTATTCTCTGAGGACAGTCAGCTTGCCATGCGTCACGATTCCTCCCCACACTGAGGACACCTCATTTATTTTTCACAATTGCTGTTGCTGCTTAAACAGAACTCATCCCCACATTTACCACATATCCCAAAGATATGTCTACACAACAAGCAAGCTGTGTCCAAACTTTCAGCACTTCATACACTGCATAGGTTTGGGAACAAACAGCCATAGCAGCTTACATGATCTAAGAACACTCTTTTCAGGCAAATGTTCTGATTCAAAATGCAAAAGAACAGATCTAGACTCATATCTTTTTCTGTCTCTAACCCCATTACACTCTTATAATCTACTCGTGTCAACTCTCAATGGCACCCCATCAACCCCATCCTTAACAGGAGCTCATCTGCTGAGTGGGAAACACGACACTTGATATCCATCCAACTCGGATGTTTCCAGTGCTCTCTTCAAACTGTCTTTGACACACAGTCAACAGTTATCAACGCACTTCTTTTAACTTCAACTAGGTTAACTTTGCCCTGTTTCTTCTTAACCCACCTCGCCACCTCGTGTTTGTCTGACAAAACTAAATGCTTTAGCCTCAATCCACTTCATTCCTGCCATGTGGGTTTCTTTTTCATTTTCACTCTCACAGTGACTTGATATTTCGTCTCTCCTTGTCTTTTCCCTTCCCGTTGTCTTCCTCCTGCTACTTTCAAATTCATCCGCCTCTGTGCTCCGACCTATCCTCAGTCGTCCCAAATTGCCAATTACTCATCTTGCCTACTTTAAAATGATTGAAACGGAATGCAATTCAGTCTGATTATCAGGCGAACCGATCACCCCATGTCTCTGGCATGAATTTCCTAGCAGCAGTATCCAGGATCATATTAATGACAACGATGTTCGCCACGTTACCAGCGCCATCTCTAGAACATTATCCTAACTGAGCATTCATGGGAGATCCTAGCATGGCATCTGAGATGATGAATCAAAACGGAGAGGGAATAGGGATAAGCACGTTACCTTCTCCTTGGTAGAAGAATGGTGGATGAAGACCATGCCAGAATAAGCACACCGTTTTTTTCTGGCACTAATATACAGCTTCTTGTCCTTCCTCAGGCTCTACAAAGCACAGCATCACGTTAACAGGACAGGATGGGAATGAACCCAAGCTGAAAGACTTGTCAGATGCTCTCACCCAAGCAACTGGGGTTCCTACACCTTCACAGAAACTCATCTTCAAAGGTATCTCTCCAGAGCTCTCAGTCAGCCAGAGACAAGTGAGCATCTGTATCTGATTTGACAACTGACGCTCACTTTCATGACATTCACTCTGACATTGCAGGGAAATCACTGAAGGATATGGAAGAGAGTCTCTCCAGCTTTGGAATAAAGAAAGGCTGTAAACTCATGATGATTGGGAAGAGGGTAAGTCCTGGACAGGTGTGCTATCTGTTTGTCAAGTTAGAAACTATACAATAATGTTTCGATCTGATCCTGAAGGTGAGATGTTTTTCAAATAGAACAGTCCTGAGGAAGAGACTGAGCTGAAGAAGCTGAAGGACATCGAGAAGTCAGTGGAGCAGACGGCCAAAAAGTTGGAGAAAGTGGACGGGGAGTTGACAGGACTCAAGAATGTGAGAGTTAAATAGTTAGGCTATTGAGCAAGGCTGGGCCATATGTCCAAAAAATATATCAGTATCAAACTGACATTCTAAAATATTTCAGAAAAAATCGTTTTTGCTAGAAATCGTACTTAATATTAGCTTTTTATTATAAAGGTAGCCAACAAAATTGTGTACCACGATTCCACGATACAAAAAAACACAATATAACAGATAGACGATGTATGATAAATATCAATATACTACCCAGTCCTTGCTAGTGAGAAACTCCAGATGTTCCTTTTCACATTTCCGTCGTCTATCAGCTTAGTGTTTCAGTGTCAATACTATGCTCCTTTGCATTCCATAGGGCTTCCTAGCCAAGGACCTTCAGGCAGAGGCGTTGGGTAAACTGGACCACAGAGTGAAACTCGCAGCGGAGCAGTTCATGAAGATCCTGGAGCAGATCGATGCCATGGTGATGTATTTTCCCATCCACACGTTTTCACCAATTCAGTGATTCTGGTGATCTGATCTCTTGTATAATTAACTGTAAATACTGAACTGGCTTTTCCTTCTACAGACTGTGCCAGAAAACTTCAATGACTGCAGACTGAAGAAAAAAGGCCTTGTGAAAACCGTGCAGGTGAGTCTGGTGTCAGAATTCTCAAGACTCGTGCTTTTAATCAAGAATCTATGAGAATAAATTGTCTAAAAATATTCAGAAATGTTAATTGTGTAACTGTACAGTAACTGTTATTGTATAATCTTGTCACCTCAGGGTTTCCTGGCTCAGTGTGACAAGATCGAGGCTGGTATATCAGATCACCTAGCGAAGATCCAGTCTAAAAACCTCGCCCTGGGGGAGTAAATCAACAGAAGCCTCCCAATCATGTCTGTCCCTCTGCCATCCGCTCCAAGTTCCATACGTTGCTCTGTGAGCAATTCAACGAGTACTGTAAGCTTCAGTTCTGGAGCAGGTCCATGTCTGTTTATTATTGGCATGATGTATGTTTAAGGATGCCCTGGTGAAAGAATCTCACGGACAGGAAGAGGTTGGACGAGCACACACCGACCATGTTTGGCGATTGGTGGGTGCCACCTCTAAAAGAGCACCCCTGGGTTAGGCTCTCAGGGATAAGATAAAGATACAGCCAAGGTGCTTTGTGAGATATTTTAACCATGAACACTCTGTAGAAGGATCAGTAGTCCTCTTTTATTTTAACAAAGTATACCGACTTTGTTGATGTACATGCAGCTCTTGCCCGACTCCCTTGAGATCCAATGTAAAGATTAAAAACCTGTATGAAGCGTGTACTGCTGCCTCTGTTAAATATCCATTCAAAATGTTGTGGATGGGGACACTGGTGTTCCTCAAGTATACCCAATATCACACTTTATTGATTGTATGCAAAAGCAAACATGAATCACAAGATGTTTTTACTGTCAGAAGCCCATCGCTGCATAAATCAACTGATAAGCATTTGCGGCATTTAAACCACTCTGAGGGTCAGTGCCAAACCAGCAAGCTTTGTTAAACCAGTGGCTGATCCTGGGATGAACACGTGACCTCAGAAGATATCCATGCATCTCTTTGAATATCTATGATTTCTCATTTGCTGGTGTGTGTGTGTGTGTGTGTGAGGTGAATCAAATAAAAAGTTGATTGTCATTTGTTGTCATTGTTGAATCGTCGTTTTAGGCCACGACTCAAGATTGACTTAACTGTCTTTGGGCCACATCTTTATGTTGCTGGGCAGGTACTGCTTTCTTAGCACTTACCTTACAAGCCTAGACTACATTCTAAAAAGGCAGTCTTGGAACATCAAGCTGTGGTATGGGGTCAATTCCTGTCATTCAGCAGATGGAGAAGCCTCTTCTTGGTAAACAAACAAAACTTAAGGTCATATCAGTGAAATATTTGCTTGTAATGAGAACCATGCAGACAAACCAAGCAATATCATGGAATAAGCACCCAATATACTAATGGTTGTGTCTCAATGATCATCACATTATTGTCAGTAATGGTAACCATCATTTTGACTCGACCATTAAACTACATGCCAATTCCACAAAACTGAGTTGAATCTACACGGTTCTCGTTCCAAACACATCTTGGACATGACCTTAAAGCACGCTGAGAAATAAATCACATGGGTGACAGAATTTCATCTGAAAACTTTTAATAAACTACAAAATACAAAAGATTGCGCAAAACCAAGTCAGTGAGCGTGATTGACATTTTATCTGTTTCGGAGTTTATTTCCAGCTTTATCCATGATAATGACCTTTTCATACATCTTAAGTAGCTTATATAGACCCTTAGTGGTGCATTATAAATGTGCAAATCTGCTGTAAGTGAGAAATGAGGGAGTGCGGTCCAGAGGCATGGTTGAAAAGACCCATCTATATTAATGATCTTGAATTGGCTACACCGGTGATTAAAAACTTCATAAGCCAACCTATAGGATACAACTGTTCTCAGCCGGATGGAAACCCAATACAAGTAATGCATATAATATAGTTAATACAAAAAGAGCTCTGCCATCATCCCCCAGAGCAGCTCCTGGTCGTCGCTAGTCGTCCTTGTCCTTTGCGCCATGCTTTAGGATGCGCGTGAACGCGACGTAGTTGAAGTTGCCCTTCTTGTCGATGGGGGCCTCCCGGAAGAGCTCGTCCACCTCCTCGTCGGTGAACCGGTCCCCCATGGTGGTGAGGAGCTCCCGGAGGTACTCCTCCTGAATCACACCTGTGAGGAGGGAGAGACATCAACCGGTCACTTAGGGGGAGAGATTAGGCTGGAGTGAGGGGGTACCATGTCGGTTCTGTTCCAAGTGCACCGTTAACTTGTGAAACTCCTGTCCAGGGTTGCACCGATACCACGTTTCCACTGCCGATACAGATTCAGAGTACTACATTTTCAGTATTGGCTGATACCAAGTACCATCACTTTTGTTGAACAGTATAGACTTAAGACCATCAGTTTACTGAATAGTATAGACTTAGACCATCCGTTTACTGAACAGTATAGATTTAGACCATCAGTTTACTGAACAGTATAGACTTAGACCATCCGTTTACTGAACAGTATAGATTTAGACCATCTGTTTACTGAACAGTATAGATTTAGACCATCTGTTTACTGAACAGTATAGATTTAGACCATCTGTTTACTGAACAGTATAGACTTAGACCATCTGTTTACTGAACAGTATAGACTTAGACCATCAGGTTGGGGTCATTGGACAAAAATGAATGAGATATAATATATAATT
>OMKL01064561.1:0-10542 GCA_900302295.1 Parasudis fraserbrunneri | reverse complement strand
CAGAGTACTACATTTTCAGTATTGGCTGATACCAAGTACCATCACTTTTGTTGAACAGTATAGACTTAAGACCATCAGTTTACTGAATAGTATAGACTTAGACCATCCGTTTACTGAACAGTATAGATTTAGACCATCTGTTTACTGAACAGTATAGATTTAGACCATCTGTTTACTGAACAGTATAGACTTAGACCATCTGTTTACTGAACAGTATAGACTTAGACCATCAGGTTGGGCTCATTGGACAAAAATGATTGAGGTATACAATAAATTTTTCTCCATTAGAGAGATCTAACATTGTTTCTATGTGTTAAAATGCCGCAAATCAAGTCACTTTGCATGTTACACGTTTCTCGGCATCTGATTTTAGTATTGGGGAAATTCTCTGATACGCTACGCTATTTTAGCCTGGTATCGGACAGATATCCCTTCTCCTTCCTTCCCTGCGCTTTCCAGGGAGAATTCAAAGGCATGCCTGTGAAGGTTATGTTTGCATGGAGCCATTAAATCTACCTGTCCCTTCCTCATCAAAGCAGGCAAAAGCGTTCCTGATCACATCCTCCGGATCTGTGCCGTTGAGCTTCTCTCCGAACATGGTGAGGAACATGGTGAAGTTGATGGGGCCGGGTGCTTCATTCATCATGGCCTCCAGGTATTCCTCTGTGGGGTTTTTGCCTGGGAAGGCCAGAGGAGACAATGAGCCAACTGTCCAAGACACCTGACAGTCTGACTAGTCTGTTCGCGTTTGTGTCTCATTGCACCACAACTTGAAGTACATACAAGGAATGATGAAACTGATGCTAGTTTGATGTCAAAGGTGTACCTAGTGAGGCCAACATGTCGTGCAGGTCCTCTTTGTCAATGAAGCCGTCTCGATTCTGGTCAATCATGTTGAAGGCCTCCTTGAACTCCTGAATTTGAGACTGATCAAACATGGCAAACACGTTGGACGTGGCGCGCTGAGGCCGCTTCTTGGTGGTCTTTCCCTTGGCCCTTTTGCTCGACATTTTTGCAGGTGGTAGGTCCCCTCCTGCAATGGACAATATCACAGCATGAGGCTTGTCAAGTGTCACACAGGAGTAAAATGTACCTATTCATGTTCTGTAACCTTGCTTAACAAATTACCAATGAAAATGTTGGTATTGTTAAAAAAGTATAGCTTACACTTGCAATTAAATGCATCATGTTCAAAATGTAAACATTTGACAAGGCCCAAAACAGCACCAAACAAACTGCAGTTAGCTTGCAGGCCCCGCCCTACCCTAGCAATATAAATATAAATAGAATCGTAAACAAAAAAATCAAAACAAAAAAACAGGCAAACTATAGCCCTTGACAGATATTCGACGTCCATAACAATATGATAGGCAACTGTTAGAGAAAACTAGCGAGCATCTGAGGTGGGAAGTCTGGCTAAGCCTTCTGATTGCATCATTTAGCTCCATCATGTCCTACATAGATGACTTGTTAGCTTTAGCTCTAGCTTGTGCCAGCTCCCACCAAAACATAACATATGTTTGTCCAAACCTTTCTCTCTAGGGAAACCGCAAAGGAAACCACTCACCTTATGAGAAAATAGTGTTGTTATCTCCAAATAGCCGTTGCTACAGCTAGCCAGCCAGCAGCAAACTGCTATCAAGAAGCCAGGTGGTGGTGGACACTGGACACTTCCTCTGTATCAACACTGACCCAATCAAAGCGCGAGCTGGGTAGGGGCCTGGAATATTCCATATATCGGGGTCATATCGGTCACCTTTCTGTAAGGTCTGCTGCCCAGAGACTTATTTTTGTACTGTTGCAAAAATATATTTATGATTTGTGAACAAATATAAATATATTCTTCGTGAATATAGCCTGTTTATGTTCAAACATCCAGGTAAATGTGATAGAGAATATTATAGTCAGTTTATTGCACCACTAGATGGCAGCCGTTACCAGTGAATCGCATAGAATTTAATGAAGGACATTTTTCTTTCAGTGACCAGAAAATGTGTTGGTTGCGGTATTCATAGTTATTTTCCCACATTGTAGGCCAAACAAGTGAAAACAGTAGCCATATGCATATAAACTACCTTAGAGCGAATATTTACCACCACTACCGCACTAAGGTCTTTTTGTTCACCTAAATTATTTTACTGTATTGTTTTTAATGTTTTAATTCACGAGGACAATAAACTGACTTGGAGGAGCTGCACTTTGCAGCAACTGTTAGATTACCAATTACATTTAAAGCAAGGGATATAGTGCAACAATGTCCACAGATGGGCCAGTGTGATATAAAATCACCATTGTTTTCGGTGAAGTACCCCTTTAAGTTGACCGTAGGTCGTGGGGTGCGCGGCCTACATTTGGTCGTGCTTGTAAAAAGTTTTGCTGTCAACTTTGTTGGTTTTGACTTAATCAGTCAATTTTACTTTACATCAGCCAGGTGTGAGGTTCTAAAGCAATCATTTTTATAGCAGGTCTCCGGTTATCTGCCAAAACCCAAAAATGTGTAGTTTCCCCCCTCTATCTTTGATCCCTTAGGTCTTGCTTCTATCGGGACAGCCACAGGCTGGAAGATTTGCCTTTGCGCCCCTGTCCCTTCACTTCTCATGGTCTCATGGGCTATATTTAAAGTCGTCCCAGCCTTAAAAGGCCGTGACGGTGTCTTCAACATTCTGCCGAGTGGCAGCATTATTTTTGTTCTGTGGACTGCCGCCCTGTCCACTGCCCCGCACCCTAGCTGCTTTGCTTGGATTTGGAGTTGATTTAGCTACTTTTGGAATTACATCCCCAGTTCCGTTGCTTTCAACGATTGGTAAAGTCTTAGCTTTGGTGAGTGCCACTTTATTCTATTAATGAAAGTTCGTTTTGTTCTAAGGAATTATAGTTCTTGTTCATGTTCTTAAGAAGTCTTTAAAGATCACTATAGTACTCAGCTAGGCCCACTAAGGCCGGCTTCTAATGTATTTGTTATTTTAATTGTTGAAATTGATATGAATGGTATTTTCATTTATTCATCTAATTCCACTGTTCTTGGTAACCAACTAATAAGTGTTTATTAATAGTGTGACGTATTCAACTTGTAGAGTGCATGTATTATTTCAGTTCAATTAAATCCTAATCGAAGATCATCATTGAAGATAGCCAAGAGACATTCAAGTATATGGCTTCGAAGCAAGAGCATTACCTATTGGAAGTTTTAAGTAATGAACATTGATTCAGATTTTCTGCAACTTGCACTCTGCCTTCAATGCCTATCTCATATGGCTGGTTGTGCAGGGACACATTTTTAGGTCTCTTATGACCTTATAATATTGTCAACATATTAATGGTAGTTAAATCATTACCATAAAATACAAAACTTGTCACAGGTGGTTAGGCCTACAGTAGGCTAGGCCTACCATTGAGCAGTTGCATGATACATGAGTGGAGTCCAATCTGTACACTACCTGTGTAGCCTAGTGGAAGATGAGTGTTACTGACAAAGCCTTCAGACTAACACAACTCTTACCCCTTCTCTCCAGTATGTCGACTGGAACTTCTCATCTAGGAGTCATTCTATCTTATTCTATCTTAATTTGAAATTAAATGAAATATGATAGCATCCTCTTCCTAAACATTCCAGCACAAAGGATGTTATGATCTTTTGGATGTGTCTTGAGATGAATGGACAGTCGTCTTTATTTGAGACATGCCTTCTTTCTCTGTGAAAAATCAAGACAGAGATGGACAATATAGGTGACGATATAGACTGAGAGACCAGTCATTGTTGTCAGTAAATGTTGACCGTGTTGACAATGTGGGAAATATGTTGCATCGTTTTGTCATCTGCTGCTCCCTCACTTAACGTAGTAGAACTAGGTCATAACAAGATGGCTAACACTTTGAATCACACCATGACCAAACCTTCATCATAACAATTCCCATCTTAGTTCCTTTTAACCTCTCTTCTAAACCAACCATCATAATAATCTAACCACCATCTCCAGCTAAACCACGTCAAAAGAAAAACCTAACCCTAATGAAATCAAACTGTAATAATGACATTGAGATTGATTTTCAGACTTGGTAAAGTAAAGGACAATCAGACATTATAAGTTGGCGTGGAGTGGCTCTCTCAGGATGTCAGGATCAGTGCAACTGTCCCAGGAACAGCATGAGGAGCGGAAGCAAAAACATCACTGCGAAAGCAGATATTACCTGAGCAGCAAGTCCTCTGTTAGCAAGCAGTCTTACTCGGAATATACTCACAATATCAGCCATGGGTAAGAGGATGGGAGTGGAGCCGGGGGGCAAAATACTTATCCCGAATGATATTTGAAAAGCCTGGGGCCTTGCTTGATTCATTGTGTCACTTCCATAGTGTCAGAAGTGAAAACATCACATAGGCTACATGGCAGATGAAATCAAGCAGACCTTTTTCAAATTTTCAACAGCGGAATTATGTATTTTGCCCTAGTCTGGAGTGACGACGTGTGCTCTTCAGTGGTAAAAACAAGAGCATGCAGCTCCAAGTGTGTTCCAACGGGGGCCATCTTTTTTTCTGTCTTCTTTGTTGCTGTTTTGGACTAGCCATAGTTTAACATATTTACTAGTATATAACAAGCTATACGCAGCAAAGTGCTACAGTTAGGTCTAACACTACTAAACATGATGATTGAAGTAGTTGTGGTAATACTAGCGGGTTAACTTGGCTTTGTATTGAGTAGTGATCAGTGCTACTGTAAAAGTGTGGTTGGTCTTCATACTTACAATGTGTTGAGGTGAATTATAGCAACTCTCAGTCTCTCCTATGTTGTTATTTTACATGCTTTCAGTCTTGTGCATTTATGCTTTTATTATGCAAAGTAGTCATATTAATAAGGATTATATCAAGCTCATAACCCATCTTCATTGATTGGTAAAGCATTTACACTCTTTGATCCTCCAGACATCTACTTAAAGATGAAGCATCTTCATTTAGAAATGACCTTCTGTGGGCTGACCATCGAAGCACATTGATAAGTGCTTTTTTCAGGACAGCACACCTTTAAATTCTTAGGCTTCACAAAATGTTTTAAACCATTGAATGCATGCAACCACAGAATTGCATATAAGAGGAACTGAATATCAGATTATTATTATCTGATGAAGCCATACCCCTTTTCAGGCTTGACTGCTGCAGAACAAAAAAGGCTCATTTTGCTGGTACAGTTGCCATGGTTATTTGACATGTCGACATGTTATTAGCAAACTCCAAGTGAGAGCCTTTGAACAAAAGCCAGTGGATTTGTCTCACGGTTTCCAACCAGCGTTTTACTACACACAAGCTTGTGTGAGATTTGCGGTGAGATTTCCCTTCAGCTTCATGCTATTTTATAATTCTCACCTTTAGTATGGATTCCTGCCACAGTGCCCCAGGAGGATGCTGTGTTTGAAGTAAGCGAGGCTTGATCAAAGATTGATCAAAGCCTGACGTAATGATTAAATTATATGAGTGCTTTGTGTATCAAAGACTGTCCAGATTCAACACGTGTCAAATGCACAGCACCGTGGGTATGTCCTGTCGTGACAATATACCACTTGTCAGCATGTATTATGGCAGCAAAGCCTTTGTTCCTCAAACTGCCAGGCTCACTGTACTTGCTGGAACCATGCTATGCTTTATTAAGGTGGCCAGGGCATGAATTTGAGCTGCTGCGAGTGGCTGCCAGATATATTAATGGAGAGCACGGCTATTTCTGTTGGCTGGACCAGAGATGTGCTTCCAGGCCAACTGTACAGACACTGTATGGACGGCTCAAGTCACGATGGATCCGTCAAAACGGCTTCACTTTCACAGATGTCCGACCGTTGCATGTTTGGTTATAGCCCAAGGGAAATCAGTCTTTCCACATCTTCTAGCCAAGTTGTCGACTTCCACAGTGATCCAACCGGTATTCCATTTGATTCCTCTCCGGATCATTTGCTTCTCATAAGAATGATTGATTTATTGTAATCAACCTCTGATCCTCAGCTTTGAATATAACATTCAGCGATGTGGAGGCAAAATCAAGTGCTTTATCGCTGCTGAAAAATGTAATGCCCACGACTTCCATCTAGCCTCACAGCAAAGACCGTCTCACCACCGCCTGCACACCTGGGTGACTCAGCAGTTGAAATGCGTCTCTGACGGCGCAGTAATCCGCCGTGAGACTCACCCATCTGTCTGTGTCTTTGTATTAGCGCCAAGCTGTACCATCCATTCATCTCCTCAATGCCGTCTACCCATCCCCCCAAGTGAGTGGGACGGAGACTGTTGAAAGTCATGCTGCACCCCAAGGCCTCTGTGGGAATCAGAGGGATACTAGCGCAGGCTTAGCAGATGTTATGAGTGAATGCAGAGGGCTCTAGAGTGAATCTATGTACCCCGATGCCATCCAGTAGTTGTGGTGGAGGTTATTTATAAACCAGACAGACAATGGGAAGGCCTGAGACTCTGACGGTGTGACACATTAGTCACAGATAGTAATATGTGTCGGGGTCACATAGCGTTGACGGGAATACATCTGGCCACATTCTGACTAACTGGACCAGGTGCCCTTCTCAATAGATCGTAATAATAACACAGGCCCATTGGGTGTAACCTTTATATAGCTAGGATCAAGATGATCCATGTTAAGTGAGTCACTGCAGGTATGTGTCAGGTTTTTGTTCTGTACAATATGTTTCTTTACTCACAATGCTTCAGGGAAGAAGAAAGCTATAAATTGTGCTATAAATTATAATTTGTTTTATAAATAGTATGCTACTATGCTGGTAAGAAAGCATGAATGCAAACAGAACTGATATAGTTGAGTTTCAAAGTGCATGCAGGAGAGAAATGCCTCCCATCCTCTTTCTGAGATCAACAAACCTATCCAAAGTTCCACGGTAATTAGTTTGAACATTTGAGTTTGTCGCTAATGCAAGTAATGTGACCCTTGTCTCTCTGGCTAACTTGCTCAGACTGAAGCGCTCTGTGCGGACAGAGAAGGTCAATCTGAGCGCACTATCCAAGAAAGGCAAGCGCACCTACCTGGCCATGGACACGGACCACGAGCTCATCGGCTATGTCGTTCCTGTATTTAGAGCCAAGTGAGTGAGGACGCTGCCACGCATGCATCTTGAATAGAATAATCTGTCACCGATGATGATGATGATATTGATGGTGATGATGATGATCATGATGATTGTGGTATGGGTGATAATTGTGATGATACTGTACATGATGGTGGTAGTGATGATGATGATGATGATGATAATCATGATGATATTGATGGTGATGATTGTGGTATGGGTGATAATTGTGATGATACTGTACACGATGGTGGTGGTGATGATGATGATTTTGGTATGAGTGATAATTGTGATGATACTACGATACGATTAACGATAAACAATGATGATAGCAACCCTGTGATTACAGTTAACGACATTTACCATACATTTTACTGTTTACCGTATAAGACCGTAATTCCGTCGTAGTCCAAAGATGTTCTCAGCTGAGGTGTCTTTCCGTTGTGCTCCAGTCATGAAGAAGTGCGGGGGCTGTTGGAGGCCCAGGGCGAGGTGCTGAAGGAGGAGGGGGTCAACTATGTGGCCATGAGGAACCTGTTTGTCAGGGAGTCCACGGAGAGCACGATGAAGGTCAAGGTGGAGAAGAAGACCAGAAAGAGGAACATCAGGGAGTCTGCTGAGAGGGTGGAGCTGAGCAGGACGGTAAATCACCTGCAACACTTTTACATGTTGACTGAGGGATTTTTAGGCGGGAATGTACTGATAACACTTTTTCGTCGCTGATACCAATTACATTTTTTTAACGAACAGTATAGGTTTAGACCATTCGTTTGGGGTTATTGGACAAAAATGATCAAGATATAATCCAATTTCTGCATTAGAGAGATCTAACATGTTTCTGTCTGCCAAGAATGCAGAAAAACAATTGCTTTGCTTAAATTTCTTGACATGTTACACATTGTTCTTGGTATTGCATTTTAGGATTGGGGAAATTCTCTGATACAGATACCCTGTTTTAACCTGGTATTGGCCCAGTATCCTATACCAGTATCGGTATCAGCACATCCCTAATTTTGACAATGTATGAGAGATAAAAGCTATGTCAGAATTAGTCCTGATGAATATATTTACAGGTAGCATATAACACAGACAGTTCTAAATCATCTTTCTAATCTTGCCCTGACCCTCACTGCTGATTCACCATCACCCCACAGATTCAGGAGAGAGCAGAGTTCCGTAAGAAGATGAACTCGGACAGCCTGACCCACCGCCCAGAGTTCATGGTCAAGCCCCGTGGTCAGACCATCTTGGAAGGCAAGACGGTCAAGCTGCACTGTACCTTGGCTGGATGGCCCAAACCCAGGATTGCATGGTAAGGTATTTCACTGCTTTCACTGATCCCTGGAATCCAGCTTCACAGATACCCGTCCTTCTCTTGATTCCCCAGATAGAATAGATGCTGTATCATTCCACAAAGCTCTCATCCTCAGTCCAGCCTGTTCCCCACAGCTGCAATATGAACCCAAGGATCTTTTTTTTTTCTAGATTTACTGTGACTGTGAACCAGACACACACCAGAAATCTGCTTTCTTCCCATTCTCTCTCAAAGGTACAAAAACAATGTGCTAATCGATGCCAAGGCCCACCCTGAGAAGTACACAGCTGAGAGCAATTACAACATGCATTCTCTGGAGATCAAGAAGTAGGTAACCACCAGGCCGACAGCCATGCATTTTTCTTTTTATTTAAATACATTTTTATTATTATTATTTTTTTTATTTTTTTTTTTATTTATTATATATTTATTTTTTCATTTTTTATTTACTAGCTGTTGTAAAAGTACCCAAATCACAGTATCCTAACTACAACTTTGACATTGTAAATGTTTGTAAAGTGATTCTGCACAAGGTGAAGTTCATACTGCACTCACAGTCATCTAACCTGTTGTTTCTGTGCCTATTTCCCAGCTGTGATTTCTTAGACACTGCCCAGTACCGTGCCTCTGCTCTCAACGTGAAGGGGGAAACTTCTGCTGTGGCTACTGTTGTTGTCAAAAGTAGGACACTATCTCTTCCTCCTGACAGCTTACTATTGTAGTTTGTTAACATCCCTCTTATCGCTACAGCCTGTACAAAGATCCTGCCTTTCCAGTACTTCATATACTAGGTCACTCTGCGGTTTGTGATTGCTATTGTAAACTCACTGTGGTCCTTTTTAAAATGTGACTCATGCTACACTGCTCCCCTCCCAACTTAAGACTATTTAAAGCCCTCTAAAAACTTCCAGGAGTCAAATGGCATTACAGAGGCCTGCTAGGCTGTAGGAAAGTCCTATGACTCAGAGTAAAAGCCTGTATAAAGCCTGTAAAACAAGACTCAAGTATAATAACTGTGGAAGAGTTCAGTCAATATTTAATTTCTGCCATCTGTGTGTGAGGGACAGCTCATGTAATTGTTTTTTCAGCACTGTGAGGTTATTGATTTAGACTTTTCTCTCCAGGGTTTCAAGTAGACGATGAAGCAGGTCCTCTTGATCCTAAACCTCGTGAGTCAAAACGTTGTCAAAAAGTTTAACAATTTCTTCATAGTATTTTATTTATTTATTTATTTACAAAGCTTTTCATTCATTCTGCCAGATGGCTTCTGTCCCGAGCATGGTGTCACCTTTGAGACAGCCATCATTGACAAGTTTGATGTGGCCTTCGGCCGTGAGGGCGAGACCTTGAGCTTGGGCTGCTCTGTCATCGTTTACCCCACCGTCAAGAGATACCAGCCCGAGGTCGTGTGGTACAGAGATTGTAAGTAGGAAAACTATAAATATAGATCAAAACTGAACAAGGTGCTGTTATTCCCCTAATATTGTGTTATTCCCCATTGCCTGCTTTGTACCCACTTCAGCATATACGTTCCCCATCACATCTTCTTCCTTTTTTTCTTTCTTTTTTTTCAGCCGTGCCTCTGAAGCCATCCAAGTGGATCCAAACACACTGGAGTGGGTTGCGTGCCACCCTCACGCTGGCCCACCTCAACAAGGAGGATGAGGGAATGTACACCCTGCGTGTCAACACCAGGTCTGGCTTTGAGACCCACTCCGCCTTTGTGTTCGTCAGAGGTAAGGAGGACCCTGGGTCGAGGTCTTCGATTGTTCTATTTCACCATGATGTAACAATGCAAATAGAAGGCATATTGGTGTCACGTGTGTGTGTGTGTGTGTGTGTGTGTGTGGTGGACAGAGAGAGCAGTAGAAAGTAGCGTGTGTGTGTGTGTGTGTGTGTGTGTGTGTGTGTGTGTGTGTGTGTGTGTGAGAGAGAGAATGCCCTCCAGAGTCATGGAGTGCACTGATTCAGTTCTCATCGCCTGTGTGGTCGACACGGAGGTCTTCGCTTGTCAGGAAGTCAAGGTAGGATGGGGCACGCACACACACACACACACACACACACACACACACACACACACAACAGACAGACAGCCAGACAGACAGACACAGGAGTTAAACCAGTCTCCTTGGTGGAGGTGGAGAGCTGATTTCCGTCTGGCT
>OMKL01064560.1:0-16502 GCA_900302295.1 Parasudis fraserbrunneri | reverse complement strand
TCCAAATTATGCGGTGGGTGGAGCTATGCTCCGACCTGGGGGAGAAGATACTCTTTAATGTCAAAGTGGGGAGATTGTTGGGGCTTGGCGGAGGTCTGCATTCTTCTAGTTTTTAGACTCAAAGCACCTCATAGACCAACAATGGCTCACTCAGTCAATCAGCAATTCACTCACGATTAGCCACTTTGCCCCTTGTGGCAGCCCAAAGGCATGACACTTTGTGTAACAGCAGTTCAATCTAAGCGACACTGCTTCACGGTGTGTCCTTGTTTCATTTCACCAGAGAACCGCTCACATCTTTAGCTTATATGCCGGTGCTTACCCGTCTACGTCCTTCTCTGGGGCAACGGCATTGGTGACTTTCTCTGTGTCAATCTTGTGGATGGAGTCCAGAGGTAGTTGGACAATGAAGCCATGGACAGAGGAGTCCTCATTCACCTCTCTGATGCTGTGAAGAACCTACAGAGAGACGAGACTGTGTCAAGAGACACTCTCACGCACAATTTGTGTCTCCGTGTGTCCTTGTTTTTTTTTGTCGTTGTGGGGACACTGGCCACACTACAAGTACTACACTACAAGGTAATGGAGCTCTTTTTAGGGTTAGGGGTTATGTTTAGGGTTAGGGTAAGGTTAGGCATGTAGTTGTTATGGTTTAGGTTAGAGTAAGGAGTTAGGGAGTTTCCCCACGACACAAAAAAAACAGCTGTGTGTATGCGTGTGTAGACAGTTGAACTGAAGGCCCTGGACCACCCTCACTTCCTCCTCACCTCATCCTCTGTTGCAGTCTTGGGAAGCCTCTTGTGTGTGGCGTTTATTCCAATCTACACGCAAAGACAAAGAGTGTTCAAATACCAGAGGTAGCCCGTGTATGTATATATGTATACAGGCATATTCATTTGAAATTCGACGCCAAGGACATTTCTTTACCTCTGCTGCTGCTTTCAGCTTCATGCTGATGTAGAGGTTTGAGTCCTCTCGGTCTCCCACCTGTGAATACAAACACCGCTTCAGTTCCCAAGCATTATTCGATGCTGGTGGAAATAAACCATCTGCCCTTCGGCCTACGTTTCGCATCAGACTGTACTGCCAAAGACACAATACTGAAATAACACCATAAGACTGTCGTCATCTACAACCTCAAGACTTGTCACTTCTATATTCAGGGAGTGGATGTAGAATACATTCCAAAGCATATATCCATGCAGCAAACCACAAGACTGGGTCAAGGGCACGCAGATGACTCAAACGCTTACCTTCTGATCATCTGAAGGGGCGAGCCGTGGGATAACACATGGCAGTATTACAACAGTAAAAACGGCAATTGAGGTTATTTCAACTAGACCCATAATAATAATAATAATAATAATAATAATAATTCCCATATTCCAGTTCACTGACCTGTAAGACCACCAGACCAGGTCGGAAGTTGGGGTCCTGGGCCTTCATCTGCTCCACCTCCTTCTTCAGCCTCCCCCTCACCTGCCTGAGGACACAAGAGAATGGAATGGGATGCGTTTGGGCTTTTTAGTCTCCGTTCAGTGACATGTGCATGCAGACAAAATCACAGAGGAACACACTTGGAACCGCACACTTAATTCAGGGTTTCTGACAGGTTGCCAGTTTACTTGCGGTGGTCACCAGTGGATGGGGTTGCGAGGTTGGGGGGGGGGTTGCACTGATACTACATTCATCAGTCAGCCTCAGAGGACAAGGAACAGAAGCGGGACTGCTGCGGTCTCCGTTTGAATGACGCGAGACACGAGTCAAGCAGCTGAGCTGACAGCACTGTCACCATCGGACAGTATCATTTGGGATATAACAGGCTATACGTCGGATGGTGAAACTCTGTACCTTGCTCGGAGGGTATAAAGTGTTGCCTGGGATGTGCCACCCAAGAAAATCTATGTGTGGGAAACACTGTAATCTCTAAGTGAGCCACATATCTGACCACCCTGTTCTTAGAGACCTGGCTGTTCTTACAGGGATGTGGTGCTTCCCGACACCAGTGAAGCTACAGACCTCCATTCTCAAGACAAGTCCACAGAGCCCATTAGTCTGAGCGAGTTGAGAGATGCCCTGCAGCCAGGCCACCATAGAAGAGGATTTCAGGTCGCTGGTCTTGTCTTTGGACTTTATGTTAATGAGCAAGATAAAAGTTGAGAAACATTCTCCTATAATTTACATCTACTAACCCTGACTTGGTTTGGATTTAGTTACTGGCCGTCAAAGTCAATAAACAATAGATAAGCATAACAATGGCTAACCAACAACATGGACTGAATAAGAGAACATGAAGAAGATAGAAACATAGTCAACTGAACCGATCACAAACAAGTTAGATGGCAATGATACGAAAGTGTTGGACTTTAAGTAGTAGTGCAATGCCTGCTCAGTTGTGACTTGGCAAGATTTATGGTACTATTGGTTTAAGCAAAGCTTGAACACAAGTAAACCTCTTTTGTCTTCCATTTAGGCTATACAAATAATAATCACAAATCAAATTGTTGTGGGATTGATTGTTGAGTCTTAAGTAGTAGGCCAATTGTTCAATGCGAATTAATAACAGCTTTGTCAAAAGGCTCAATACACAGTCTAAACAGTGATCTTGTTCAGAACTCTAGGCGACGAAGCAACATTTAGGCACAGTTGATTCACAGGGATTGGCCTCCTGTCCAATTGCAAACAATACACAGCATTCAAGAGAAGTTAGGATCATTACACTTGTAGGCTATCATGTGAATACTACTGGTTGGCTGTAATGACAAAATCTATCCTGTCTGAGATTACTCACTAGTGAGTAAGCAACACTGACTATCAATTTGGGCTGCTTCTTCCTTTTGAGGTTCCTGGCCCACTTAGCCTATGCGGTTTTTCTGCATCAAGGCTTCTACATCAATTCCAGTAGTGTTTTACATTGAACATCATTTTGCAAACCCACCCCATTGATGAAGTCAGGACAGTGCGTCTTGACTTTGGAGTTCAGTGGCTTAGGAAAAAAGAAAGTTAAAAAAAAAAAGAAATAATAATAATAAAAAAATAATAAAAAAAGAAGAAATGGGGGGGACTTTTAAAAGGTTTAAATTATGATAGTAAACTTTTTTTGCATATAAAGTACATGAATGAACAGTGCGAGTGGCAGGGCAAAGGAGCAAGGGCTAAAGGCCCTTCTGGACTATCTGTACACAAGTCTGGGAGTGGGACATGCTATCACCTAAACCTTTCTAAACGTCAGGAAGAATGCTGTGTTTGTCCATTAACCAACCCTTACAACGACTGCAGCAGGAGAACTTCAAAGTCGCACAGTCCATAACATGACCTAAAATCAATGTAAGCATACAACTTACACTGCTGTGTAACTAACTAGGCACCGATACAGCCTGTGCTTAGTCATTGTTTCTCATCTGGTACAAAGACTGGTACAAAAAACAGACTGTGGTAGTATATTGACTAAATAATGGCAAATGGTAAACAACACCCCACTTCAGTTTATACAAGGTCAGTTAGAATATCTTGCATAATACATTGAAACCTCCTGACTACAATGCCTGATAAGAGCAGACCGAAGAGCAGTAAGAATCACTGATCAACTAGAGACAATGACAAAACATTGCCTAGTTGTACTCTGATCAAATCCACTATGTCAGTTGGCTTCATCTCTGGAAAGGAACGGCCTTGTGTGCACAGAGGTCACCTGCACCCCTCTCCCAGTCTCTCCCCCCTCTCTCTATCCCTCTCTCATCAAAGATTATGAAAGGAACTCATCCTTGTATTGAAAGGAGGACAGATACATGGAGATGCTGAATGGGCCTTGGGTCATTCTGCAGTAGTAGCATAAAATAATTAACTAATGGGCAGTGTGAGGTGGACAGTTAAGAGGGCACAAGCGGTCATGTCTTGTGACAAGCATGTGCTACTTAATGTGCTAAATCTGGTCGCTACATCAAAAGCAAGGTCTACTTCCAAGATAAATTTGAAGTGCCTGCTAGTTATCACCACCAGTTTCAATGAGTTATAATACTGCTAGTAGCATGCTGACAGCACACTCTTATCATCCAATTGTTCATTGTAGGTTTGCTAAAATATTTGATATGCCATTTTTATTTAATACAAGTAGGCTAACAAAAAGTTCGTTTCGAAGAGAGTCTATGCCTGTTTCTCACCACTTGAGGTCACTATTCATAAAACATAAAATGAAGGGCAAAGGCCACATTGGAACTTATTACATAATAGCTGTATTTGCAATAATCACGTCAAGGTTTACTAATTTGACTTTTCCAGGTTTATAATCAAATGTCAGATTTTTGGCCCTTCTTGAATCAAATGTTGTCGCTTCCCTCGTCACACCCTCATTCAAAGTTGTCAGACTACATAATAACTCATAACTAAGGTTAGAAGCAAACCAACTCTGATTTATCAGCTATTGTCAGATATGTTACCAAATCTGATGGTGCCTGATCACAATGCACGTGGCCAACACCATGCACAACCAATGTGGATTGGGTGATGGAAGCCTGGGGACGGGTGATGGTTATTAACTACATTAATATTGACGGTTATTCCTAAACCACCAAATAACGTGTGTAAAAACTGTTGCATAGAATGCAGAGACGTCAGGGTGAATGCAGTTGTACAACTCGTGTATGCAACTCTGTTAGTTAGCTAGCTAGCTGGTTATAATAGCCATCGCACAGGCGAATAGTTCAGCTGATGCTGGCTCTTATTTGATTAGCAATACATAAATACTTGAGCATGGATAAAATCATAAACTTACGCTGAGACTTCTTTCCCACTGATGATTTGAGCTGACATCGTTGCGCCGGACAGTCCGTTCAGTGATTAGAGTAGACAAGTCTGTCACGCTTGCACTCGTTTAAGTGGAAGAGCGCGGGTCAGAAAAGTAAGTTTGTACATGGACGTTGGTGAATCTATGTCCGACGCTACTAACGTAGGCTGAGATCATGAAACCCGCAGTAAGGTTTTATATTACCGTATAAACTTTCAAGAATAGCGTCACATATCACATCATATTCACCAGTGGGCGGGATTGTTCGTCCACTGTCAACTTGGTCAGCGAATCATATACATCTAATAAACTTTGGGCAGGCCATATAAACCAATAAAAACACACATTGTTGTATCCCACCCACGTGGAGGAGGATGTTCAACACATGTTATGTCGTGGATAATCAGCAGATGGCAGCATTGTATTTGCACTGGTTTGTTCTCCTGTCAAAAAATAAATAACAGTGGTGTTTAAGGGCGTAACTTGACGTTCACTCGAGGATGTGTTTTGAACCTTGCAAAGGTGCCAGCTTTTACAGAAAATACAAGAAAGACATTTGGCTGTGCGCCGGAAATAAGACATGAAGAAATACAGAGAACGATGGAGAGTAGATTTTGTGTTTTGAACGACACCGAAGACTTAAAAACGCTAATTTCAAACACTGAGGATAGTCTGCAATTCGAAAGGTAACGTTAGGCTGATTGCAGCTGCTAGCTAGCTTGTTAGCAGACTGGCCTTACGGCCCCGTCTATTCCCTGAAGCCGGTCTTTGCCCGTTTAGGTTGATGAGAGCCTTGCTTCTCTAATACAGCCTCGTGATTATTCCATACTTTATAGTTTTAGCTAATAAATAATAAAGCTAAAGATTGCATCAGGCTCTGGCTATGCATTGGAATGCATACGTGGACGCATCCCCGTCCAGATGAGTAGACCGACATGAGCATAAAGCTGAAAATCGTAACACCTATCACACCTATAACACCTATTTCATCAGCCACTAATCAGTCAGAATATGTTTAACAATAACGCACATTTGTTTTCTCAGGTCCAAGACATTGTTTGAGGAGATTCGAGCCTCAATCAATAATAATGACGAGGAGGACCGCTCCTTTTGGAGGCCTGTGCTTCCATGGGGTGGTGTCTACACCATCAGGGCAGGACGGAAGGCCATCTCCTGTACCCCTCTGTACGTCAAGATAAACTTGAAAAACACCTGCACTATCGATGGCTTCCTCATGATCCTGTACGTGATTCTACGAGACAACCAGGGCTTTCCTAGGGAGGTGGGAGTCTTCCTGGGCAAGCAGTTTGTAGAGCATTTCCTCTACCTGATGGACTCCTATGACTACACTACAGTGAAGATGCTGTGGATCTGGAACAGGATGTCCAAGAAACAGTACCGCTCAGCGGTCCACCGCGCTGCCCTGGAGATTGACTTGTTTGGCAACGAGCACGAGAACTTCACTAAGAACCTGGAGAACCTTATGACCACCATGCAGGAGAGCCTGTGTACCAACTGGAGCTGTCCGGCCCGCTTCCAGGAACTCATCCAGAGGACAATCAACATCAAGTAAGCCAGGCACATTCTGCATGACTGTCTGATGGCTCACTGCAAGAAACAATAACAGGAGAGCTTTGTGCAGCCCCTCCCATTCTCGCCCTGTTCAGTGTTGGTTTGGCGTGATATTTTCTTGTACTAGAAATCTTCTGTTAAAAAGCACTTGTCTACATTTCTACTGGGCATGTACACAAGTGCGCTCAGTTTCCAAATAGGATGTTATGATTTGAGAGAGAGCTGTGAGCGGAGTTTAGATAGACCTAGTCCAAACAGGAGGTAGAGAGGTAGTGTCACCACTGTTACTGTTACTAATGATTTATGTCAGCTGGTGTGCACCTTCGTCTTCAAGTGGGTTGCGTTTCTGTCCCTTGACACGCCACCCTAAAACAAAAATAATCTCCAGCTGTCTTATTGAGCGAGATGAGATGAAGAGGGTGCATTCCTAACTGACTCCATCCTTCTCTGGTCTCTGGAGGAGCCTTATAAAGGCATGTTTACCCACAGTGTGCACTGTTTAGACTATGAATGATCTATTCTAAATCACTGTTCAAACTGTTTTTGATAAAGGTGCTCTACTTTCATAAAGGAGGCCAGGCGGACAATGAGCCCAGTCTTTGTGAATGTGTTGAGTCTTGTTGGTTGCTGGCTGACTTGACTTCGTTCTCACACCTCTCTGACCTTTTACTCCTCCCCAGCCCTCCTCAAGAGCTGCCTCACAGAGATCCCATTCAGTCAGCCGTAGACGAGTTCTTCTGCCCCAAGATCCTACTCTGCAAAGAGCTGGGGTGAGACACATAAATGATGCTCAGTAAGGGTTGTGAATGAACTCTGTACGATTTTTGATGGTTTGGAATGAGGACCGTGTGTGTACACTCACCCACATGCAATTGCGGGGGAAGAAGCACATCATTTTTAAATGTTTGAAATCTGTGCCTGTCAATTAGAGAGGGTGTGAGCACAACTCAAACTTCATCCAATAGTTTCTTCTTACAAGAGATTCTACTGGTAATGCTAATTTTTTTTTGCCTGTATGTGGGTGCAAAACCACATTTCCCTTAATCATAGCATAGCATAACAATGGACACAGTTAAAACATGAAAAATTACCTGTAGGCAGATTAGATGGGAAGTGTTGCAGGGGTACACAACAATCAGCTTTTACTAAAGTATCTCTTAAGTTTCTAGCACATTTATGTGCAAAGATAGGTGGATTTTTAAAAACATGACCTACACCTGGATCACTAGATAAAATGTGCCAATCTTATTTCACCGACTCCTTGATCTCTTTGCATATAGGAGAAAATCTAGTGGCCACTATGATCTTGGAGTCCCTCAAAAGGGGAGGTTTAGGGGCCAGTAAGCCTGTTCTTTCCACATTTCTCACTCTATGCACAGTCATCAAGAACCCTGTCATTATAACCTTTAGCCTCAAAACGTTTACATAAGTTTGAGGCGTCTTTCTCAAAAGCGTCATCTGTACTACAAATTCTCTTAACCCTCAGTAATTGGCTGTAGGGTAGCCCCCTCTTCAAGCCAGGAGGATGATAGCTAGATATTTCCCCCCCAAAAAATCCTATTGGTTTGTTTCCTGTATACACTAGTGTTAACCTGTTCAGCTCTGTGGACAAGTGCACCCTGAAAAGAAACAGATTCCCTACTGAACTCCAATGAAAAATTAATGGAGGGCATTCTAGAGTTAATATTAACTCTGAATGCCTCCAACTGTCATTCTGTACCAGTGCATATGAAGAAAACATCATCAATGAAACAAAACCAACATTTCAACAGAGGGGGAAAAAAAGGGTTATTATGATACACAAATTCGTTTTTGAATTTTCCCATGAATAAATCTGTGTAATTAGGAGAGTAAGGTCTGCCCATGCTCAAGCCTTGACACTAAATGGTATCAGTCCTCAAACTTGAAATAATTCTTGTTCAAGATCAACTGTGTAAGTTCAACTAAAAACTCAGTAGGGCGAGTAAGGTCTTCTCTCTGATTTAAAATATGACAACACTTCCAGACCCTCTTTATGAGGAGCATTAGTGTATAAGTTAGTGACATCCATATTGCAGAATATGTCAGTGTCCTGAATACTCTGAATATAATTATTTAATTTAAGAAATCTGTTGTGTCTTCAAGATATGATGGTAATTGAGACACCAAGGGTTTAAAATGTAAATCTATATATTGTGACATAGGCTCAGTAAGAGACTGGGTACCCGCTACTATGGGACGCCCAGGGACAGGCTCTACACAGCTCTTATGTATCTTAGGAAGTGTGTAAAAAAAAAAAAAAGGATGTACAGGATGTTCTTGAGGTATAAAACCACATTCATTTTTGGATATCAACTGATCATCAACAGCTTTATTCAGAAAAGACTTGACTTCTTGGGAAAACTTCAATGTGGGATCGCAACTTAAAGGAGTATAAAAGTCACTGTTACTCAATTGTCAATGAGTCTACACTGTCCTCATTGCCATCCCAAAAGTGTGAGGATTGTGAAGAGTCTAGGACTGTCCTCGACTAAAGAAATTCTTAGTCGACTAATAGTCATAGGATTTTATAGACTAATTGATTTGTTGATTTAATGGATACATCTGAAAATGTGTGCTAAATGTGTGTTAGATCATGAAGAATGATCTAATTAAATCTAGTGCCTACCAGAGATGTGCTAAAAAAGTTACATAACATTAGATTAATCATAAGTAAAATGTAATAATAATATCCATAACTTCCCAGTTAACAGTTTTTATGATATCACGATTGACACTTTTTTAAAATATATATATATATATTAAGGTGTAACGGGTTGAGAGAGTTCTCTCAGAGGGTTTTCTGCCATGGACCCCCGCCCTTCGTGATTCTCAACATGCAGCTGTGGAAGTCCGAGGAGCTGTCTTATGTCCCCTACCATCTGGCTCTGTCCCAGCACAGGTACGACGCTTTCAGTCTTGACCACTGTACCTGGGTGTGCCAACTGCTGCCGTCCACCAAACTAGAAAAGAACGTTGTTTCGCTATTATTCACCGATTCTGCCTTTTGAACATGCCTCCACAACATGATAAGAATGGCATTCTTATCACTGATATATCCTACTGAGCCCCTGTGTGTATGTGTGCCTTTCCACAGGTATTCACTGGAGGGCGCCACACTCTTCAACAAGGAGGAGCATCACTACTCTGCTGCCTTCCAGATAGACGGATACTGGATGCATTACGACGGCCTGAGGAGCGACAACCTGATCCTGTTACACAAGCCCCCTGAGCTCCTGCTGCTGTCCTCGCTGGTCTACATCCGTGCCTCTGACAAGTGAGCCCGTCTGATCTCAACTGGAAGCACAAGGGTCACTAAGGGACACAAACATTTGGTTTTTTTGTTTTTTTTTAGAAGAATTGCACACCTTTGCTCTCCAGATTGTTCCACTGAAAACATTCTACCACCCATCATGTGGTTGTTTTGTCATACCCCCTTTAAAGATGGCATTAAATCATTGTATTGCCTAATCATAAACATGCCATTTTAAATACTATTCCATAGTTAAGAATCGCTTCCTTCCTGTCAGCTGTCACTTGTCTCGTCACTCTAGATTACTGTTGAATTACGTATGCTCTATTTTGCCTGACTGCTTGCAGAAAGCTCACTGTGCAAAATTTTAATTGCTTCTCCTTTTTGGGCATGCTTGGAATCCAAGAATATAATGGACTATAATAGTTCTGGGCTAGTATGCATAAATGATACACCACTGAATAATGCACTTCATACACATACAGTCAGTGGCAAAGGGAAAATGTCTCAGGCGGGTTAAAGATTTTCACGATTGTTCATTGGATTATGCCATTGGGTTTGTTGGTTAAGCAACCATGTATGAAACGTTGTCATGAGTGGCTATTGGGATGACTTGCATAGGGAAGTTATATTTCCACAGGACAGTGTTCTAGCATGGGTTGTGGATAGGATGTAGTGTTTCTCTGTGTGCCTGTCAGCATTACTCTTTCTAACATTCATGCATACTAGCCCTGGCCTCAAATCAAACTGGTGCTCTTAGATTTACACTGTGTTTCGACAGGAACAAAAAAAAAAATAGCCAAACTTTGCCTGGCTTTGCTTCTTAAATGTCATGTTTGTTAATTTCTTGCTTTTTGTTAAATAGTCAGAGTTGGGGGGCGGTAAACATTTCAGACAAGACTGAGTGAATTTGTTTGAGTCAACACAAATTAAATTCTCAAATTGTATAAATATTGAATGCAGTCTGAAATGTGATTCATTTTTCACTAGCTTGCTAGTATAGCTGCATACACATGGGGAAGCTTGCATGCCTTCAAGGGCAGTAAGTTGATGCCATGTCAATTTCTTATATGTCTCAGTACTGAATACTGCAATCTCACTCATCACCATAAAATTCCTTTTTATTTTGTAAAACATTGACAAAATTTTAACTATTAAATGTGTTATTATCTCAAGGAGTTCTCAGTATCCTATAGTGCCTTTGTCATTTTAAATGATATTGTAAAATTTCATAAAATTGTTATTTAACAACCATTGTGTAAAATAGTGTTCAATTGTCACTTTTTCTATGCAGTCAGTCTTTTCAAACAGCAATACAAATATTTTCTATATAATAAACTTGTATGTTTTGTTTTGTTGCACTTTGTTGATAGGTATAACAGAAGACAGAACAAAAGTTACCTTTTAAGGCAGGCATTTATTAATTTTAACTGGGTACAACTGCACCACACAAACAAACTGGCTAAAACGTATGTAAAATGTATTCAATTAAAACATGATATAATGTGTGTGGGGGGGGGGTAATAGCTACTGCTTCTATGTCTAACGTTAGGGTTATCTTGTACTTCCAGTAGTAATCCACAGGATATAAAATTCAAGATTATCACCTTACTTCAGTTTGGACACAGTTCAGACATGCGATGGGAAATGTAAAAAGAAGCAGAGTGCTAAATTTGGCTAACATTGACATCAGTTTCAAAGGATTTCTTTCCGAGCCTAAAGCAGTAGAGAGGCAGTCCTTTCCAGACTCTGAAATTAGTCCTCCTTCTCTGCATTCTTTAGTTAAAACGAGCACTTTGGTGAGAGTGGTGGTAAAAACAAAGACATTGGTTAGGCCATGAAAAAAAATAAGTCATGAACTTCACACATTTATACATCCTTTTTGCAGATTCACGTTTTCAGATTTCATCAGGTTCTCTCCAAGTATCAGCAAAGAATCAGTATACTTTGAAATGAATGGGATTTTTTTAAATTAACAGTTAAAACAGTTTGTGTGACACATGCATGTAACATAGATGCTAAATAAATGATGGCAGCAGCGCATAATCATGCCCGCATGATTAACGCTCTGGCTAATGGTCTGGGGTTTACATTAACCATCAACATCAACAAATAAAACCTGTCACAAGAAAACATGAGACAAAAGACATCTGCAAACAGACTAATGTTATAGAACCTGAACTATACATGTAAGCATTATAAATATGAGACATCAAACTCTTCAGTCACTCAACTTTCTCAAGTCAAATTACATATTTGCAGTATCGTGTTTGGTTTGTGTTCAATGAATGCATGAAACAATGGACAGAAATGAACACATGCACTGTATGGTGACTCAAATAATCACTTGAGCTCCAACATCATGAAATGGACATGTCTCTTCAGTTGTATTTTAAAATCGCTATTTTCATTAATTACATGACGCCCTTGCAGGTTCGCCAGACTTCACTCCAGTGACAGGTTCTCCTGTTCTGTTACTACTGGTTTGGGAGGGTACACTGTTCGTAATAATTTCATTGAAAAGTTAGTTCAAGCTTCGACGACAAATTGGAAGAGCACAATTCCGTGTGCCGTTTAGTGTTGCAAGTGGGGTGGCTTCCATTCTTCTGGAAGGATTCCATGTGGTAAGGGAAACATCTTAGCTGGTTTGTAGCAAGATTACTGTATCTTCTGTTTAGCCAACAATGGAAAAGAAAAATGGACAACAATCCATTTAAATCTGCCTCAAAACATATGCCCTGTACAAATGCAACTGCATGCACAACACAATCAGTGTAAAATGACAGCACAAGATGCCAGGTAGGATGACACAAAAGTACTGTTTGACATTTCATCAGGCAACCATTCACACCGAACAACATGAGAAGACAGACATGCCATGTGTGATTTCATTACAGCAATATGACAGATGCCTTGGCTTTTTAAAGAGGCTAAATTAAATAGAAAAAAAATTATCAACAGAGAAAAATAAGTCTTATTGCATCATCTAAATGCCATCGGCCTAAATTAAACCTATTTACAAATTACAATGTGTATCAAATAGTTTGGTAAGTGCAACGCAGAGCTCTGTTAAAGTTTCCACATATGTGCAAACATCTGTGTATAATGCAACTCAAACTAAATTTTCAAAACAACGAGACTCAAATGGACACACACACACCACACCAGCTTTCTTCTACTAGTACGCGCCATCCATTTCCTTACATTGCCAGGTCTTGCCCTTCAGTTTAGCCCAGGGCTGTACAGACAGCCTCGGTGGGCCTGAAGTCAAGACTGTTCCCAGGGGGAAAGCTCAGTTTGTCTGGTAGCCATGCCCTCGTTTTGCCTGTCAGGTCTCTGTCCCAGAGCCTCAGCCTGGGTGACAAGAGTGACAACTTGGCCTGAGTTGGCTAGCACAGCCCTTGGTGCTTGATACTCACCCTCCACATGGCTGCATGGAGGTATGATATATACATTAGCAGTGAGGGGGAAACAAACATAAAAATAACTTTTGATTGTGGCACAAGGGCGGGGGAGCTATTTGTAGCACGGGAGGTGGAAAGTTACAGCAGACTTGAGAAAGCAGATGGTATTTTGGCACTTCTCACCGGGCTGTGAATCGATTTCTTCTCACCTGAGCTTGCCAGTAAGACCATGGCCACATGAGGCTCATACGTTTCATGGGAGGGGTAGTTGGCAAGCACAGAGGAGAGGGCATAAAGAGCCAGTCACATGCACGAAAGGTCTCGTTCAGAGCCGACCTGGGGGGTGATAGCATATTGGCAATGGGCATTTTGAGACAATAACGAAGAAACTTAAAATGTGTCAACTGGGACAGTGTTTCACGGGAGCCAATGCTAGGCTTTACATAAGTCAAAGTGCATAAACTTAAAAGATTAGGAAATAATAAGGACAGGTGTTTGTGGTTCTCTAACCACAGGCTCTCTTTGAGCATGACTCACGGCTTTCATTTATTGCATGAGGGGGCTTTTAGATTCAGGGCATTTGAATGTACACAAATATGTAACCAACACCTCCGACACACTTGATACACAACAAGGGAACAAAGGCTGGCCTCACACCATGAGGCAACGCAGACGCAAAACAGCTGAATCCTGAATCCTAAATATAGCACCAGTTAATATCGTGTACAAAGCCAGCAGTGAAAAGACAGCCCCGATCACATGCAATGCTTTGTGAAGAGGGATGGAGTGTGTGGGTGATCTTGAGCAAAGGAAGTTGTAATAGATAATGGGGATTTCTGAATGGCTCACACAGGGTGAAGCAGAGACAGGTGGCAACGAGTACTCTCGGGAGAATTCATCTGGGGTTTGTCTATCATTTACTTCCCATCGACCCTCGAATCAAATTACGTATACATACACACACCCACATATACACACGCATCCCATGACTAGTGCAGAAAAAACATTTACAGGCAATGCACTAGAGGATATATTCATATCTATATATTTCATTTTGACTATTTACAAGAGAGAAAAAAGGCAGCCCTTTTTAAGTAAATATAAAGATTCCGATTTTTCTCTTTATGTGAAGCACTGATTTCGATACAGATGTCTCAAGCTCAGTGTGTGTGTGTGTACCCATCACTAAGCCTGAGATTTAGTCCTGCACACACAGACACACACACAACAGAACAAACTATCCTTTTATCTGACATGCACATACTCCCGAGCACACACGCAGACACGCACACTAACTTGGCCAACGGCCACGTTTCCGTACGAACACACAAGCAAAACTGTAAGGTCCTACAAAACTGGAACATATGTTCTGCCTGTGGCATGAAAATGTATATAAAAAGAAAAACAGAGAAAAGAAACAACAGAGTGAAATGACATAGAATTAATGGCATCAACACAAAACGTCTACCAACGTTAACACAGAATGTCAAAAGATGAAACGAAAGTGACAAGATTTCTCCCACAATCCTCTGGGTAATGTCTCAGAGTCCTCGTGGTCCAGCAGCAGTTTGAGTGGTCGTCTCCTTGTCTCCGTGACAACAGCCATCCCATCATTTCCTTCTCTCACCCGCACAGGACTCCCTCCTTTTCTCTGGCCATCTCTGTGGTCCCCTATGCCAGCCAGCTAGGCAGGCAGGCACATCCATCCATCCATCCATCCATCCATCCATCCATCGCTCTCTCTTTCTCTCTCTGTGGGCTCTCCGTCGGTGTGGAGCCCTCTTCAGCCCCCGGAGGATGAATGCGGGGAGGGGGAAAGACAAAAAAAAGAAAAGCCTTTTTGTCTAAGTCTTCTCTTGTGGAGTCCTCGCCGGCGGGGCCATGGGTCAAAGGGCCGTCAGTCCGAAGTTACAGCGGCAGTACATCATGCCGCTGGAGTCCTGCCAGCTGTCCGTGATGGGGTCGTAGCGCTGGACCGTGTTCAGGTAGGACGACCCGGAGTGACCCCCCACCACATAGAGGTAGTTGTCCACGATGGCCGAGCCCACGCCTGGAGGGAAGACGCAACAATCCCCAATCAGAACCACAATCGTAAATACTCGCATTTGCCAAATACAAAGAATGTACAGGGGACTTGTCTGCCCGACGGTGTCGCACGGACAGCTTACAAAGTTCCACAGTATGACAGACTGACATGGTGTAATGACAGTACACAGGGATAGGATGATGTGTCATGTTTTGGCTGATGACTGGCTTAGAAAAAGCCATTGTTAGAATTAACCAACCGTGACTCAAACAGGCTCTAATAACATTGACGAGAATTAATCTAAGCCTTTAATCAAACACAGACAGTGGTCTGATCGTTTGAGTTATGTACGTGTATTCTGTAGGCTTCCCCGACTCACCGGTGCGTGGTTCATTCATGGGCCGGCAGGCTGTCCACTGGTTCTGATGGGGATCGTACCTCTCGATGCTGGACAGGTGGGATACCCCGTTGTGTCCGCCCACCACGAATATGAACCCTAACATGACCCCAACTCCGAAGTTGATCCTCTTGTCTGCCATGGGGGCTACCATTTCCCAGGCATCCTTGCTAGGGTCATACCGCTCCACACTGCAGGACAGACACGGCACAAAGTTAGAAATGTATAGTGGTTAAGTGCATACGATATATGGATGTGTTGTGGTGCAGGATGACACCTGAGAACAGGCAGACCACAGGATCAACCCCTGCCATTTCCCTACTACAGGTCTTCTTTCATCTGGTAAATAAGGTTAGTGAGAACATTGGCTTAATCTAAAAGGGGAATTTCACCACTTTTTATGTGGATGTCCAATCAGTGTTGATGGTAAATGTAGTCCATTGAAGCAGTCAATTCCTCCGTGCGTGCCATATTGATCGGGAAAGTTCTTCTGCTCCCTAAATAACGACCGGTTGACCACTAAAACATTTCATAATGATTTTTTTGTTATGGTAAAATGTATGCCAATGACTTAGTGCGATTAGATACGTTTTCTATGGGCACTAACTGCATACAAAACCCCCATCAACAGTCAAATTAGCATGATAATTCCCAGGTTCTAAACGTAAACAGTTGCTCTGTTGAGCTCCTGAGGTACTTGTGTAATGATTCAATAGCTTTATATTCACTTATATCAAACATTTATAATGATTCAGTAGCTTTATATTCACTTATATCAAACATTTATAATGATTCAGTAGCTTTATATTCACTTATATCAAACATTTATAATGATTCAGTAGCTTTATATTCACATATATCAAACATTTATAATGATTCAGTAGCTTTATATTCACTTATATCAAACATTTATAATGATTCAGTAGCTTTATATTCACTTATATCAAACATTTATAATGATTCAGTAGCTTTATATTCACTTATATCAAACATTTATAATGATTCAGTAGCTTTATATTCACTTATATCAAACATTTATAATGATTCAG
>OMKL01064555.1:0-11844 GCA_900302295.1 Parasudis fraserbrunneri | reverse complement strand
TTGTCAATAACATGATTAAGGAGAATGCCACCCATTTGAAGAATTGACATGCTACCCCTGTGCCCCAATCAATATTTGTGAACATGCACCCCTCTCTTCTAAAGCTAGAAATAAAAGAGACACATAGAATTTAATACCGATTCTAATTCTATGGAGAGAACCCCCCCGATTTTGTTAATTCACCCGGATGTTGACTCTGAGGCTGCTTGGAATCACCCTTGACGATAAACTCCGCTTTGATCATCACACAACTGACATCCATAAACGCTGCCGACAGAGGCTCTCCGCCATCCGGAAACCCGGAGAACTCTCAGTCACACCCCACCTTCTGCTCCTCCTGTACGGGAGCATCATAGAACCCATCCTCCTTCACTGTTCTACATGCTACTTCCCCATGCTCACTGTCAGCAACAGGAACTAACACCTCAAAATCACACACACTGCCTCCAAGATCATTGGTCTCTCTACTCCTAACCCTCATTGACACTGCCATCACACGCAAAGCACTCACCATAGCACATGACCCCATCCACCCCCTGAACTCATGCTTCACTCTACTCCCATCCGGCCGCAGATACAGATCTCTGATCTGAAAAAAGGCAAGCTACAGTAAGAGCTTCATGCCCTCTGCCATCACTGCCCTCAACAAACTGTAGCAATAACATTTAATGGACTTGTGTTCTTGTGACTGTATTGTTTTCATTGTGGCTATGTTTTGTGTTGGTTTGATTGATTGATGTTCCTTAATTGTTCTTGTGCATGTACAGGCTGTGGAAACAAATGTCCTCTAAGGAGGATCATAAATAATCTTATCTATCTGCTCCCTAGACAGTGAATGGGGAACAGAATGTGTGGGTAAATAAAATGTTTATGTTAGCTCTAACATCCAATGAGGTATACATTTTGGTGCAGACCTGTTAGCATTAATAGAATAATAGCCTTATTTGGGTGTGAGAACTCAACTTTTAAAGCTACTACAAAATGCTTCCTGTTGTGCGGGTATGTTCCCGCCCGCCCGCACACCCGCTTGTTTTGATGATGAGGAGAGGGTGAACAGCCTTGCTAACCGTGAAATTGGGAGTTATTTTTGTTGATAAAGCAAGTTTTGTTTGGAAAGGCTTCCTTTGCGCTGTAATGCCTTAAGCAGAGCGCCTGTAAATCCAACCCGGTCACACACAATATCAATACAAAATAGAGGATATCAATGGACTCGTCGTAGTTTTGTCAATTATCCTTCATTCTCATCAGTCTCAACACGTTTCTGCAGTAATCCTGCCAAGGTACAGACACTGAATTTACAATGATATATCAAGGTCAAAATCCTCCTAGCAGTGCCTTCAACATTTTACGGCTCCACTAAGTCAGCGCCCCACTCACCGTTTATGAAGCAGCTCCAGATTTGACATCCAGGTGATATCACAATTCAAGGGTTTTCTTTCCGACTTCTAGCTTTAGGAGAGAACGGTGCGTGTTCACAAATATCAACCGAACTGCCCGGGTGAACAAAACTAACATGCAACTTCTTAAAACGGGTGGCATTCCCCTTCACGCCATTACTACGTTATCTTTTCAGGTATCTTGGAAGTAAATATTAACCGTCTAGAGAATGTTTTATCCCGGGTTAGAAACCAATCTGTGAATAAGTAACGAGAGTGTGTTCGGTTGACACTGGGCTGTTGTGGATGACGCTACCTGACCATCACAGAGGTCGATGAGTTGAGCCTTCTCCCGGCTGGCCCGGATGAGTTTACTCTGAAGAAGCTTGCCATCGAAGTACATCCACGGGCAGCAGTGCTCCCACGGAATAGGCTGGCCGCACACGTCGTTGGCAAACAGAGCCATGTCCACACCGCTCATGAACAGAGCTGCGAGCTGGACGCCTCTGGGGTCCAAGTTGTCGATCTGTTTGGGAAAAACATTCAGACATTTAAAATGTTCGAATGAAAATGTTAGAAATTCCCCGTTACGTACCCGCTCAGCATGCCAAACATTCAAGGGGGGCCAAAGCGAAGCGCAGAGCAGGGCAGCTTATTCACTCAGTCTGCCAACATACACTGGTTGACAAGCTAATCTAACGGACACAAAAAGCCAGTGAACAGAGCCTAGGAAGTCAATCTGGCAGGGTCTCCACTAGTTGATAAAGCTGTCAAAGTCAAAAATTGCTAGATCTACAAAAATTGATGATCACTAAAACTTTGTTTTAGTATCACTTTGAGTGAGTAATTCGAGTTTAGGGTTAACATTAGGCGTGAGGACTCCAGTAAGGTTAAAGATCCCCTATTATATTGAATAACAATTTGTATAAATATGTTTTTTCCACCAAATTGTTCAATAAACTACTGAAAATGGCTTAGCAGCATCTCTACATCTTTACCCTCATTGGCAATGCAAGGATCTATGAGTATGCAAATTGGCAACAAGCACTTATTGTTATTTAAGAGGAATTCCAAGTCGGCAACTTATATTCTTTCAAGACATGTCAATACCTAATCATGTTTTCTGTGTACGCTGAAGCTAAAGGTGTCAAGTTACCACATATGAAACCATGAAAGGTTTGACCCATTAGTGATATCACACATGCAACTCAGATTTCAGGGAAGTATAGAGAAGCTCTCCCTCTCCAGGGAGAGAATGTGAAAAAGGCGCTCTGGTGACAAGTTCTGCACAAATAACAATCTGTGTAGTCAAAGTCAAGCCTTCAAGAAGAGTTAACCATAAAAAAAAAGGTTTTTGAGTGAAGGGGATCTTTAAGGTTAGGGTGAGGTTTATTAACAACTTTTTGGGTGAAAACTATGGTGCGTTTTTGGCTTTTCAGCCTGGCCAAGAAGTGGAGACCATTGAGCAGGGCACGGGGCTGACAGGCACAGGCTGACAGAGCTCACACACAGACAGACTACAAAGACCAAAGCGCATAGCATGTGAGGATGGTTTACATGATCAAAAGGCAAACGTCATACCCCAGCGAGAGTCCAAATGAGAGCACAGAGCTCCAGCATATTTACAGCTCAGTAATAAAATGGGAGTTGTCGAGTAAACCATCCGCACGTACAAAAAAACACGAATCCCTCACTTACAGCTTCAGAGATGCAACATGTTTCAATGCGAAGCTAGGTCTTCAGGGAAAACGTGCTTGTACAAAACATTTGAGGCCCATGTTTTGTTTAAGCAAATTTCTTCCGTTTTCACAATATAAGGAGTGTCCTGAGATACAGAAATCCATACATCCTCTCCTTTGACGAACGGTATACCAGGAGAGGTTAGCCAATTCTCCTCCTCTTTTATAAGAATTTAAAACAGACCAATCCAGTCATTGCAGGGTGCGATAGGATTATTGCAGAGACAGCCTTCTTGTCTGCAAACTGTTTTCAGGACACTCCTCATATATACATCACTACGAAATCACCTTCAGTTCCTGCAGCTGGTCAGGGTCATATAGCTTAGGAGAAAGTGCTTGGGCTAGGAAAGCGTCAAGTTCGTTACGACGCAAAATTCTTACTCCTGGCCACTGTATCATAAACCTGAAGCAAAACACACACAAAAAAAAGGTAAAACAATGATTACAACACGCAGGAACCGATCATACTCAACGACGCTCGTCTTGATAATGCCTCTTTCTCTGAATGCGATCGCCCCTTTCAGTCCACTCGACACGGCACCGAGTGGTGAAATGCGGGCGGCGAGCTCTACCTGTGTGATTCACATCTGTCAGGCCGCAGTCTGTCCTTTGTTTCGTTACGGTTGTCAATTTATCTCGGGAGGGAGCAAGGTTCAGGATCCGAGTCGGTCCCCTACTCACCGCAGCACACAGCAGAGCACCGTGAGAGACGTGGGGACGCTGGCCGGGTTCAGCATGGCCGGAGTGTCGGAGCGCATGCAGGCCAGGAAGGCTCTCATCCTTCGGTTCTTGTCCTCCACAGCTTTGCCCAGCCAGAGCTTCTTGAGGTTGGGGCAGGTCCATTCCCGGAAGGGCAGAGCCTCCACCAGCTCTGGCGTGTGGGGAGACTTCCCTTTGTAGGCTGCCCACTCTTTGACAATCACGGGTGAGTCTGCAGGTAAAGGCATTGAGGAGAGCAGAGTGTTAATACTGAGGGCTGGGATTGGGCAAGGTAAAAATAAATAAATAAATAAAAATCAGATGAGGATCCTATACATAGATCATCAGGGACTGTGTACATAGGTCATCTCTTTTTTTAATCTAGCAGGGCTGAACAGATGCTCTAGTTATGGCTGCTGATGTTGCTATGCGACTACTGAAAACCTGTATGAAGTTCTCTTTGGCTCAAAGTTAAAAATATTCTGAACTTCTAGCGCTCTGCGCACTAAAAGCACACTCAGCTCTCAGTGCTGTATAATGACACATAACAGCATGTCATTCCCATTGAAAATAACAAGAAAAGGAAGTCAGCGCTGTAAAGACAGGTCCCTGGTGGATGCCTTGAGACAGGTTTTGGGACCAAAACATTGGCACTTTATCAAACAAATCAAAGCAGACGTGAACGCACGTGTGCGGAAGTTATCTACTCTCTACACGGACCAGTTATCTGGGGTCCAACTTCCTGCCCCGCTAAAAAGAGTACACAGTGGTGTGTGTGTGTCATTTGTCTCCCTCCCCTCTGTGGATATGCAGCCTAACACTCACACTCCGGGAGGTAATTTTTCCTCATGGCAAGCCTCTCAGCCTTCTTCTTGGCCTCGGCCAGGCTGAAGAGCACTCCGTAAACATATTGGCGGATAGGCCGAAACAGCTGCACCGCTGAAGGCAGCTCTTTGTTAGCTTCATCTTCAATGGTGACCGATATCTTAATCTCTCCCTGCAAAGACAGTCTGTTACCGAAGTGCTGTGCCATACAACAAAGTCAACAAATGGATGTAGCGGCCTTTATTTCAAAAGCCACCTTCAAATTAGCGATAGACCGACAAGGATTTTTTTTCCCAGTTGATACCTAAACTGATTAATGGTGAATTAAGGTGGTTGAGAGCGGATGGTAAAACGGTATTTATTTAAATGTGATCAATTTCAAAAGTATTTGTGTGTGTGTATGTGTTTATCGCCTTATTCACTTCGCCGCCATATTGGTCAAGTTTGATGCAATGTGAGGTACGGAATGCGGAAGTGCCTGTTCACTTCAATGTGAAAACTTCGCTATAAAAATGCCACTTCAATAACCAAAATAGTCAATAGGCAGAATACACTATTGGAATTACGAGCTCATGATTACCCAACTCCAATTGTTTTTCGCCGCCGTAGTTTTCTTGTTTTGAAATACACGGAAGTGAAATGCGTTCATTGCGATCTATGAAAATAAAGATGGCGGCGAAGGGGAATAAGGCAACTAGTCCTGATCAGCCAGCTTAAAACGGATGGAGTTTGAAGTGAAGATCAGTGTGTCAAGCAAGCTTAAGACGCCTGTGTAGAGAAGCATCACACTGCTACTCAGTTGTTTAGTGACCGGACATAAGCATTACATGTAGATTCATCGACAGGATGACCAAAGAGACTGAAGCTACAGTTCCCATCCACACAGTACAGCCAATGGGTTCCCACGGCTAACTGTTGCCATGCCATTAGGGGGCAAATTCAGTAAACTTATTACTTCCATGTTGAAGAATAAATCGGGAGCCTCTAGGTGGCGGTATACACACACACGGGAACAGTCAATTCGACCTACACATGTTGTAGGAGAAGATCGCCTGACTCAAAAGGCGCTGTGGTTTTATATAGTTCAATGGGTGAGATACACGATACCTCGTAAGTGCACACTCACATCTCTATGCTGAGAACATGCAGTAACACTACTGTTGTTGCCAGTACACTATTGGGTTTACAATGTTAAATATTATTGAAGGGCAGCAGTGGAAAGTAACCAATTACATTTACTCTGGTTACTGTAATTGAGTCGATTTTTTAAGGAAAACTACTTTGAGTATTTTTTAAAAGCCTGTACTTTCTACTTGAGTAAATCTTTTAGTATTTACTTCTACATTTTATTTTACTTATAAGAGTATTGAGTACAATTAGATCTGTAATTTACAGTAAAACACAGTCATTCTGGACCTAACTGACACAAGCTGTGCTGGTATAATGAAAAAGGGACTATCCCCAAACCTTGGGCTTATAGTGGCTGATCAGAAAATTTGAAAAGACCACACCAGAAGGAGCAGTCAGTTAATTTTTTTATTTTTTTGGCGCATGCACCAAAACTTCATGATTTTCGTATGTAAGTAAAATGTTATTGAAGTAACAGTACTTTTACTTGAGTAATATATTTCAGTACTCTTTCCATCTCTGTTGAGGGGATGCATCTGAGTTGTCTGTTTGGCTTCTTTAAAATTTTTATTTTTTTTTGGTTAAAGGCAGAACATCGTCCGATAATAATCTGCATACCAATAATCAGTCGATCACTACTTCAGACAATGCTTCTCAGTGCGACTGTCATCCAAGTACCCAATCAAAGCATCCGATTCACCGCAAGACAAGGCACAAAAGAAGCTTCCGTCACTCTCGTCATCTTACAGTCACGAATTAAAAACGCGCTTGCCCTAGCAGTCAGTTTCCTGACCTTGGTGAGGACATGGTAGATGTAAGGGTACATGAGGCCCTTCTTGTGTCTGTGCTCGGCAACACGTAGGACCTCCGGGGCCACAGCGGGAAGGGGCGGGGCGGTGATGTCCATGTGTTTTCTGGTTGGCATGGAGAGGAGGGAGGGGATCTGGGCATTCAGGCTGAGGTGACCTCCCACCTCCAAGCCTGGGCTCACAGGGGAGTTCACGGAGAGGTCAGCCTGAGGAGGGAGAGAGAGAGAGAGAAAGCTCTGTGGGGTTACAATTTAGTCATCTGGTGGCATTTGAATTAAAGTCATGTGATGTTGTCTCCAAATTCCTATGGGGCTCCCAGTGTGATACACAAATTATTATATTACGATAGAATAGTGATACATTATTATTAATTAATTTAAAAAAAGAAATCAGTAAAACAATTTATGAACAGATTAAATGGGTTGTTTAATAAAACTTAATACAATTATCAATTAAATAAATTAATTAATAATTTGATTTAAGAATACTTTACTTTAATCAATAAATTAATGACTGAATTTGTAAATGAATTTCCAAAATATAAACATTTTGCCTTTTGTTTGTTCACTTGCTTATTCATTTTCCTATTCCTTTTTCTTTTCCCAATTTGTTTTGGACAACATTATCAGACAAACTTTTATCGATGTGTGTGGTCTAATGTAAAATGTTGACTAATAGTAACATGTCATCGAAAATGAAAAAAGTAATTAAGTAAAGTAATGAAGAAACAAGAGGTAAACGTCTTTTTAAAGAGCAACTAAACACCACAAATAAATCCATTGAGAGACTGCCATCTAAAGGTTAAAGGCATTCTATTGCTATTGCAATCTGTGATTGGCTGATGATCTTAGTGCCAGGTGATCACACATCCAATTCACAGGTACTCCTACATCATCTGGCAACAAGATAACAATAACATGCATTTAACCATTAGATGGCAGTCTCTCAATGGATTTATTTGTGGTGTTTAGTTGTTCTTTAAAGAGTAACTAAACACGTGGTAATTTTTCTGTCACTTTGCACCCTGTTGCACACTGCCCCACACCAATTGGTGATGTCAGATTACCTCTTTGGAGGTACTATCAAAGTCTGTTTAGTAAAAAAGTGGGGAGTGGGGCAGACTGAAAATATCAACCACTAGGGCAACAAAATGACTGTGTGTTTAGTTACTCTTTAAAAAGCATTATGAATATCGATTTATAAATTCTGTAATTTATAGATAAAATAATAATAATTAAATAAAATAATTAATTGACACGTTTAATTATGCATTGAATCAGTTACAAACAGTTTTATTAAATGGCCCATTTAAAAACATTTTGAATTATAATTTATTTATAATACTGAATCATTGTGAAAGCCTAATTCCTGCGGTTCACTGAGAGCTCCATAATTTCTTGATGTTGAACTCACTTTTGTTTGGTCCACCAGTTCTCCCTCTAGTGCGTTTTCAGAATGACATTTATTTCCATTTTTGTCCCATACTTCTTTATGGTCGTTAACATGACTACAACAACAGAATACATGGGAGTCAATTAGCATGTGGCATAAAAATTACAACTGGTTTCATTTGTCTCATTGCCTAACCCCACCAATCAAATATTTTGTAACTTGACTTGAAGGTACCATGTCAAAATAGACTTTCTACAACGTTAAAATAAGCAGGGTCTGGATCCATGATTCTGATTGGCTAGTAAGTGTCACGTGACCTCCATTTTGCGGGGTAAATCACACGATCTATCCAGCTTGGGAAGCTGAACCAGTCTTTTTTTAATAATATCTAGTAGTCTAACTGTTGTAGAAAAGCAAATCCGACTATACAACCGGGCGTAAATCCACCCATTTACCCCTTCCTCTTGGGGTTAATTGCTTTATTCTAATAGAGCTGAGCGATATGGTGGGAACAACGTAAATATCATGATATTCAGAGGGACTTTTTTCTATTTCAACATCATGATATCTGCCACACTCCTATACAGAGCTGTCTCTATGCCTGTACGTCACAGCCTGCTAAACAGCTCTGCCAAGTCCCTTATAACTTTACCAAATCTGGACATCCAAGGCGGAACGTTGTCCAACTCTCTGCGTAGGAGTGTGGATATCTGCTTATGTATGGAAAATCTCATGCTAGATAATCCAATTGATGTTTATCGAACTGAACCAGTAAATTTCAAAGAAAACATTCGCAAATATTTCAGAACAAAACTGTGTATCACAACAATTAAACATTAAAGATCCAGTACAATGACGTTAATTCAGTCAGAAAAAAAGCTTATTGTGGAATGTTAATGTCAGGAGTATAATCTTTCCAGCTTCAGATGTATCATTTCATTTGTAAGAGCAGTTTTAGTGCACCCTCTCTGAGCACAGCCAACTCTCAGTATGTTGAGGGGGCGTGGCCTTCTGTTCATTGAAAGGAGATGTCCTGTTAATATCATACATTAAGCTTTCAAATGTAAACAAATTCATGGGACCAGTGATCGGTTGCTATGGGAGATTAACATGGGCTAACCTGTGCTAGCAGGTGATAAATAAATAGTCACAGTTGCTGTGGATGTTTTTGAACCACTAAAATTAATTGTAGCTCGTTTGTGGACTAGCAAGCTGATATCCTTTACAACTACTGACAAACTGACTGATGGGCCAATCAGAGTAGAATATGCAATTTCTTCAGGGAAGCAGATTGGATATCTGAAATGGTTTTGATTCAGTTGATATCCAGGGGGACAGATATCAAAGGGCTTTAGTCATCATTTTCACAACAAGAACAGTTCTAACATTTTGGGCAATTTTACATCAACATACCGTCTCTTGAAAAATGCAATGAGATTGAAAAACACGATTTTCATTGTACTGAATCTTTAAGTATTGGTATATATTGCTCATCGAACATTGTCAAATGAATTGTGATGTAACCACTGGTGCTAAATTCTATAACCCTTTGGAGTAATTTTCTACCACCATGTTTACTAGTGTTTCGCCTCCCAGCTGGTTTTGATGAATAATTTACCAGTCAACCTAAAAAGAGATATCACAGAGTATAGCCCAAGTACTCCCGAACTGGACCAGATAAAAGCATAAAGTGGGTCTCTGGGCCTAATGCTTATGAGGTCAACAGTTGTATTTTTGTAAACATTTGAATATCCCAACACAACTGATTTCACTGTATATTAATTAGTAGATCCTAGCTGGAGCGTCTTTAATGCATGCAGTGTTGAGCGACTAGGTCATCCTGTGTTGTTTGTGTGGCCTGCATAATAATGTTCCTGTGGCACAGAGATGCTTCCATCCACAACACAGAGCACAGCCTATACTGTCAGAGGCAGCATTCAGACAGGGCTTAGCCAAGTACTGTGTTATCAGGACACTAGAAACCACTTATCACGGCCAGACTATGCAGGGAGATTCTTCTATGAATCCATTCGTAGCTTAAAACTGCTCAAGACAAATAAAACAGTTTGTTAACACTAGGTTTTCATTTATGCTTAATAGCTTGACACTTTAGCCAATTGTCACTAAACAGTAATGACGGTGTTTTGATAGAAAATGGGTTTACTCAACGCTTTTCTTCGTTGTTGCACACCTTCGAAATGTTGTTATGTCACAGACACATTCACAGATTGTCACAAAGTGTGATTGGATAGCTAATGGAATGCCAACCTTGACATGCTATGATTGTGGTTTCACTTTGGCTGCAGCTGAAGTTTGCATACGCGGAGGGGCAGAGGAAAGGTTGGCAGAGCAAATGAACAGGCAGGAGCTAGGCGTCTTGGACTGAGAAGACAGACCTTCACCAAAGCATAAACACTAAACACCGAATGACACCTACATTTATGTCGAGCAAACGGCTGTCAACATGTCCATGTGAATTCCATCTGCTGACATTTGTGCCAGTACGATTATAATAAGAATTAATATTCAGTTCTCTGGGCAACCATAGTAAATAAATACTATAAATCAGTGGAAGTGTTTTTATCATGTGGCATCTGCTCCTAGAACTCAGCGGGAGGCTGAAATTAGCCCTGTTCTATCATGTGATATCAGTTGCAGGAGGTAGTTTACCAATAACACAATATGACACTCCAATGCAAAGCAAAACCTTTTTAAGTTTTTAATTGCAGCTAAAGGTTTTCACTTCAGCAAACAACCGCTGCCTAGAAAACCCATATAGCCCTTATTTATTTTTGCAACGCATTTAAATTATTCCTAGCTATAGGACACAAAATCTATATGGAAGCAATATTTACAAGAAAAAATGCACAGAGAACTCACTTGGCAGTTGTGTTTTCCTCGTTCTCTGAAGAGGAGGATGTAGAGGAGTTGTTGAAGAGAGTGTCCTCAGTATGGTTAGGGCTGCTGCTACCCAGGGCAGGGCTGATGGGAGAGGACCTCTCGGTATGGTTAGGGCTACTACCTCGGACAGGGTTCTCAGTATGGTTTGGGTTAGGGCTGCTACCCAGGGCAGGGCTGATGGGAGAGGACCTCTCGGTATGGTTAGGGCTACTACCTCGGGCAGGGTTCTCAGTATGGTTAGGGTTAGGGCTGCTACCCTGGGCAGGGTTCTCAGTATGGTTAGGGCTGTTACCCTGGGCAGGGTTCTCAGTATGGTTAGGGTTAGGGCTGCTACCCTGGGCAGGGTTCTCAGTATGATTAGGGCTGTTACCCTGGGCAGGGTTGATGGGAGAGGACCTCTCGGTATGGTTAGGGCTGCTACCCTGGGGAGGGTTGATGGGAGAGGACCTCTCGGTATGGTTAGGGCTACTACCTCGGGCAGGGTTCTCAGTATGGTTAGAGCTGCTACCCTGGGCAGGGTTCTCTGTATGGTTAGGGTCAGGGCTGCTACCCTGGGCAGGGTTCTCAGTATGGTTAGGGTTAGGGCCGTTACCCTGGGGAGGGTTGATGGGAGAGGACCTCTCAGTATGGTTAGGGCTGCTGACTTGGGCAGGGTTCTCCGTACGGTTAGGGTTAGGGCTGGGGCTGGGGCTGCTACCCTGGACAGGGTTCTCAATATGGTTAGGGCTGGGGCTGGGGCTGCTACCCTGGGCAGGGTTCTCAGTATGGTTAGGGTTAGGGCTGCTATCCTGGGCAGGGTTCTCAGTATGGTTAGGGTTAGGGCTGCTATCCTGGGCAGGGTTCTCAATATGGTTAGGGCTGGGGCTGGGGCTGCTACCCTGGGCAGGGTTCTCAGTATGGTTAGGGTTAGGGCTGCTATCCTGGGCAGGGTTCTCAGTATGGTTAGGGTTAGGGCTGGGGTTAGGGCTGCTACCC
>OMKL01064551.1:0-13052 GCA_900302295.1 Parasudis fraserbrunneri | reverse complement strand
ACGGGAGGGGGCACAGAGCTCCATCTACTGTGCAGTGGCAGAAGAGCTGCATTCCATCTCTGGGAAACACTTCAGGTACGTAATGTGAGATAAGCCCCTCTGGGAAACACTTCAAGGTAGGTAATGTGAGATTAGGCCCTCTGGGAATCAGGCCAGGTTTTTTCCAACATTGGGGTCAAAACTGATATATCTTACCCTTTGGTCAGAAACCCATGGAGGGTCACCTTATATAAAATGTGAAGTTATGGGAGTTTTACCAGAGTAAGAGCCTTAGGGGTGGAAACGTTGTCAATAAACAGTGTTGGGGCAGAGATGTGCAGATGTGCAGATGTGGCGATGCACGCTCGGGTGCAGCGACACTCCAACCTTATTGTTCTGGCTGTGACGCATGCGTTGCCTTGCAGACCAGAGGGTACAGATGACAGCAGGGAGCAATGATGGAAATCAAACGCCTGATGGAACCAGTGCAGCATCCCTTTGTCCTTCTGAGAATTTGTGGGAGTTTTCCCTTATATTCATGATAGTTAAGGTCAGGGGGTGTTGTTCTATTGTAACGTGGGCCTATGAAGCACATTGAGACAAGACTTAACTTGTCAGTGACAACGCGCTTTCTCCCCGGGGATGATAAAATTATTTTATCTTTCAGGAGGCTGGTGCCATTTTCTCAGAAATACTTCAGGATATTCAAGTATTTAATTTCTGAGTTGGCATCAACCCTTTGTCACAAAATTCCAGATAAGCTCTTATCCCATTTAGGAGAAACCCACTCAAGTTGGCCGGGATTCACCGTTAGCCGGAATACTGAGGCGTTAATAGTCCTCATGGCATTCACCGTTTGCTCTCCCACTAAGCGTGTTAGCTCCATTTCCATGGTGATATTTGCAGCAGATTGCAGCTGAGCTGCAGGCATACTGATCGACTGAACATGCTACACCCGACAGCGCGTGCTGCGAGGTGACCTATCTTAGATGCACGCTCAGGTGCAGCGACACTCCAACCTTATTGTTCTGGCTGCGGCACATTCGTTGCCTTGCAAACTAGAGGGTGCAGATGACAGCAGGGAGCAGGTCGACCGCTGCCTCCATTAAAAAAATCAAACGCCCGATGGAACCAGCGCAGCGTCCCCTGCCAAACTCTGATGGAACCAAAACACTTACATTATGTTTCCAGTCTTGTTTCAGGATTATGCACTCTGTGCAGAGACAGTATAAACTGTTTTTTTTTTTTTTAAATGTATTTTAATCATCAGGGTCACAGATATTTTCTGACCTCAATATGGGGTTACTCTCAGAAAAAGTATTACTGGGAACTCCTGGATTAGGCTATTAATTAGATTTACCCCTGGGCAAACTTGTAGTTAAAAAAAAAAAAAAATTGCATAGAAGGTTCCCATTTTTGTTGCTGTTGAGCAAAATCAATCCCATCACAAGTAGCTCAAATATTTGAAACCAGTTGTGAGTTTTTGCCCAGGACTGCTAATACAAACTAAATGTGACAATAGACAAAAAAAAAATCACGATAACCACGACAAACATTATAATTATGCAATATGAATAGGGCAAGAAAAGAATGAGGTCATTGCACCCAGATTAGCCACAATGTTGCAAAGAGGATTTTTAGAAGCCTGTCCCACTAACCATGCCCCCTCGAGGGAAATTGAAATGTTTGATCTGATTGGCACCAGCCCCGTTAACATTTGTTAGCTATGCTAGTGTTATAATTTCTCAAAATTGCTTTCAAGTTCATTCAAACAGTTCTATTGCTTATTATTAGTATAGTAGTATTATAGGTAAGTGGAAAGGCTTGCATCTGATTTTTAGAGAAATGGGTTCACACCCCACTGACTCACTGTTGGCCATCCTGGTTGGAGGGATCCCTCTTTGAATTCGGAATATTCTGTTCCAAGTTTATGTTAACAGGACAGGGATATGGAAGAGCAAGATATCAAGATGTACATAAACAGCATAAGGCATTGACTGGGATAAAAGCTATTACTCGTAATTCTATATACACGCTCAGTTAGTTACGTGATAACCTATTCCCTCTCCTTTTCACAGTGACTGTGCCCCCGCCTTTGTAGCCCCACAGGGGAGGAGTGAGGAGACAGCGAAAAGACTTTGGGACGTCAGCTGCGAGCTTCTTGGCATTGAATGGGACTGATCCAACCTTTTTATTCATGTCAGTTATTAAGGGAGTTACTACAGTGACCTTCCATTTTAAAACTCATTCCATTTCATTACTTTCATTTTTGTTTTGATGTACTTTCAACCTCAGTTACCTAATGAGATTCCAGCATTTGGGTGTAAGAGCCGATATATAATGTGAAGTTGCTCTTTTAGTGTCATAATGCAGTAATTACATCATAATACGTTGAGCTTTTTGGAATTCCACAAGTGGACATTCAAACAAACATTTCCACAAACCAAAACACTCAGCTGTATTACTATGTACAAATTTGATATATATTTTTGTGACAAAATGTGAATAGTTACAGTTTTGGCAAAAAAAAAAAAAACACAGCAACTTGAGGTATTGTGATCCTATAGGATACTGTGAAGGGTCAAGACAGGGTAAATTATCAACTGCTTTATAGAACTTGTGTCTTGCTTTTTTGTTTTCCCTCAAATTATTTTTTTCTGCAGTTATGCCAGCATTTTGGGCTTTTTCGGTGATTATTGCAACAAAATTGCTTGATTTTGTGTCTGTTTTTCTGAAAAGTTGCAAGAATATTTGCAATGTTTTCTGTGAAGGATTGAAAAAAACAAAACGTATCGGTCTGGTCGCTGAAAATTGCAAAAATAGCAGTCAAAATTTTTTAGAACAATGTACGAGTTGAATTTCAAGGCCTTGCCTTCAGAAAAACAGATCTTGCCTTCACAAAATCGCAATTTACTGGAAGAAATATTCTTTACCATTCCAAGCTTTGATATGTTTTACTGTTTTCCCCAATTTATGTTTCCTTCTTAGCATTCACCACAATTAAGGCTGCCAAGACTTAACAGTTGTTTGATGTTTTATACTAAAGTACAACATGCCTTTTACAATATTTACTACCATGTTCAGAGTTGAATGTTTACATTTGATGTAAATAAATGGAAATATTACTAGGAGGTGCTTTGTGTCATCCTCTTGCATACCAGTAAAATATCATCCATTTATACACCAAGGGTGTTGAGAAGGCTAAAATGCTACTGCTTGAAAATGGAAGACTTTGTTATGTATCTTTGTTATGAACAAAAGTGGAATCCAGGGCAAAATATACATTTATACACAATCCACAGTTTATTAGTCAGATATTATCAACATGGCCACTGTATCACAGTAATTATATCAATCTGAGAAGGCAGATTAATCATTCAATTAATTTAACTTGGCAGCACTACCCTCAAAAATCCTATTTTCTGAGGATTGTGCCATTTTTCATTTCACTTTTTGTTATACATGGGATGGACAAATCAGTCACAGTTCAAACCTCTCAATCTTGACAGCATTACAGCTGTCAAAATGTTATTTCATGTTTTACTTTTTGTTTTCCTAAGAACGTTTTGAATCGAGATTCACTAAGTATAAAGTGCGGCAGTGATGAGACCTCAGTCCTAGTAGCGAAGTAAGAGTGCAAGAGGGTCCATACAGAAAGACAATGAGTGTATCTCAATTGTCCAAAATGGCCTCCTTTCATTTTGCCTCCCAACTACACTGACAGTGGACATAAATCCTGGAAGATCCTGTGTCTGACCAGTGTGACTGAGGGGAAAGAGGCAAGGGCATATATTTTTTTGACAGTGTTGCAATTCACCCAAATATCCGACCCTCAGCTGATATGACGGGATGCGTATCTGATCACATGATCAGACAGGCTATAAGGCTCTGCTCTCAAGCTCAAAGATAATACAGGTCTTGTGTCATAAAAAAGAAAAGAAAAATTGGCTCCAGAAACGGGTGATTGTCATGTAAATTAACAAATAACCTATAACCTAATAATGTAATATGGTGATCACAAGGCTTCACCTTCTGGGCGAAAAGCTACTTAGACAATGTTGGGCATGTCGTAGGGTTGCAAAAGTTAACATGAAACAAAAACAGATGTGTGTTAAACTGATGTCTATAACAATATGGCAAAAAAAAATTTGAATCCCTTTTTTTTGTGACATCTTGATTGCTTATGTTTACATGTATAAATTCACAGACTGGTTTAATTAAGACAAACATACAGTTGGGTCGTACATCTCCTGTGAAGTGAAAGCATGATTTTCGTGGTGAATGACATTTCATACACACACTGAATAGATACTTAAAGACAAGATATATATATATATATTATTTAAAAAAAATACAAATAAAAAAAAAAGCAGGCCCCAGGAGACAGTAACCAGCTATGGTTGTCATTTCAATGAGATTTATGACATCTGATTAGGGCTGAGCGATAATTCAATATAATTATCGTCTTTCAATGGGATCATATCGGGATAAAATCATGATATTGAGATACACAATTCTGTTGTCTGAACTGATAATAACAAGCACATACGGACTACAATTTCTCACAAAATTTCATCTGAAATATTTGAGGGAATGTCAATTGAAAATGTCAGTTTTGGTTTTATGTCATACTTTACATTACAATGCAGTTCAATCAGATTAACATCAACTGGTTTACATAACCTATGATTTCACGATACGTGAGCAGATATCGTGATACATATCGATAGAGAAACACTCCTTATGATTTTCGTGATAATGGATTTCTTCCATATCGCTCAGTCCTACATCTGATCGTCAAAAAAGGTCTGAGGTTATGAGATCTCAGTCCTGTGTGTGTCCAAACATTATGAGTTACGTTATGCGTCACCTGTGGCTGCATTTATTTAAATCTGTGTCTATACTTATTAGGGCTGTCAAATCGATAAAAAAAAAATGTTAACGTGTTGAACGCATGATTCACTTGTGTTAATCGCGTTGACGCATATAAAAAAAAAAAAAAATACGTCGCAAAATGCGTCTGTAGGGGCAGCAGCCATGAAGAAATGCATGAAAAAATGGTTAGGGAAAGTAATGATAAGTACTTATCAGTCACAGGAGTCTTCAATATCATTATCAACTTTGATAATACATTTGTTCTCGGATGTAACAATATCTTGTTGGCAGACGGCTCCTTCGGCCAGTCTCCGTTAACATTACTGCTACCGTGCATAATTAGCAAGCACCTGTGTAACTTAACTTAATACTTGTTGCTCTGCTGGGAAAGACCGTTCATCACTGCATCGTTTATAAAACTTGGTTTAATCCAAAAGTCCGTTTGGAAACATTGTATAATGAAATAAATAAGACATTCATGGGATGTCTGGTCACTCATTCTCCCGGTCTGCATGTCAGAGTGATCAGGGACGTAAACAAACGTTCCCACTGCGGCTGGATCAAAGCTATGGGAGGCGTTTAGCGTCAAAAAGGGTAATGCCATTAATTGTGTTAAATTTTTCTTTTTACGCGTTAAGGTTTTAAAATGAATCGAAAAAATTAACTTGTTAATATTGACAGCCCTAATACTTATATATTCTTACGTTCTCTTCCCTTCTATGTCTTTACATTGCTCATAGGCACATTGTCACCGGATTGCGTCCAGACTATGTAGAATTACAATCACAATGCAAGTCTGACCATTTCCAGATGTGATCTGGCTCATCAGCTCACGATGCGAACAAAATTCAGACTTGGGGAGTGCCCATATCCAGTAGTTAATAGATCCTGGGGATGACCCGATGATAAAAATCACAGTGAAATTATAAGTGTAAACATAGCGATAGCTGACCAGAAAAAAGGTGATATTTTTTATCATTATTTAAACTCAAACAACATTTTTACATGTTAGATACCCAACATAGTCCTGGCACAGGTCCCTTTCAGCATCCAACTTCCAAGTCTTTCTTGCATTTCATGGAAAGCTCATTGTCCTCATTTTCTTAGAATGCCCCATTAAAACCACATATGCCATTTGTTTTTAATGTCCCTTATTAGAAGGGAGTATAAGCTGTAAAGATAGTCAGGGAAATTACTTAAAGGCAGGTAAAGCTGACAGGTAAACAACATCATTGTCAACAACAACATCGATAAAATCCATTCATCTCACATTCAGAGCACAAAACAGGTTCTAAATTCTCACGTGTCCAGAAAGATTGAACATGTACCATAATTTTCTTGCCTTGTGACGCTTGTTTAGTTTCACAGATCATTACATTTTCATCTGAATAAAAATGTTACTCACAAAAACAAAATCATTAGGAAGGATAAAGAAATAGAAAAAGAGTCAACATCATACAAACTTGTACAACCAACTAAGAGATTTTAGGAGGCTTTGCTGTTGGTAAAAGAAATCTTCCCTTTTGGCTGAGGTAGGACATAACACTGTGATAAATATTGAGCTATAGTATATGTTTTATCTGTGCATATCGCAGTTAGCAACAGAGGACTTGCACAGAATGTTTGTGTGGCTGTCTCCCTTCCAACATGGCCGTCTGTAACCATTGGCGATACCCACTTTAGAAAGAAGATGCATCATTTCTGTGCAGTGGTAGAGTAGGTAAAACACTGGAAAAGCATGATATTACTGTTCTACTGCGACTTGCTTACAAGATCCAGAAATAAGACAACAAATTACTAAATCTTTGTAACATGTAACAAAGGTTGTTAACATGTAACAACAAACAGGAACTGCTGTTTCTTCCCACATGGATCACAAACGGGCATTCTAAACATTCCGTGCAAGGCCTCCATTTTGATAAATATAGTTGTCGTCATCCCAGTGTGGTAACATCATTCCCTCGCCATCCAGACAGATGAGACCACATAACATGAATGGACAGACAGGGTGTATCAGGGTCATTTCCTTCAGTGTACCCAAGATGGCTTCCATAGAACTTTGATAATGGTGTCATGGAACAGAGCACTGTTTCGTGCGTGGTGTGGAACGTGCATGAGACTCAAGACAGTTGGAATGTTCAACTGCCACTGGAGTATTCATCCAAATGACAGCATTGCCATGGTAACACATCAACTTTCTGGGTCCCATGCATCAAACAAACGCTAATTTCCATGACAACATTTAAACATTCCATGGCAGCCATTAAGGTGTTTCAGCCAAATGAAACCATTCAAGAATATGGATTTGAATGGGAATGGCCTCTTAATTCAAATTCTATGGATGAGACACAAGGGCAGCTACCAACAGAATATATCCAGACTGGAAGTAAAGCACAGCGGTGTTTAATTTAAAGCAGAAGGGAAGCCTGTGCAAACAGTAGGCAGCCGAGGTGATGACGCCATTTGCGTTTTTTTTTCTCTCTTTTTAAAAAAGAAAATCAGTTCAAGTGCTATTTATGTGTTCCCTCGTTATGCACAGTATGCCATTACCTTGCGGAGTCTGTCATTACTGAGCGTTGGGTCGGCCTTGGCGCTGCTGAGAGCTCCTATCCTGGTGTTCAGAGAGCCACTGGCGGCAGATGTTCTGCATGACAGAGTCTTGTGCGCCCTCTGCAGCCTGCAGGACCTCCTGGACCAGTGGGCGGGCCCGACTCGACTCCAGTTTCACCGCCAGCAGATACGCGGGCCGCAGCTTACAGCACTGCAGATAGGCCTTAATCTGTGGACAAAGGCGGGGGGGGGGGATAACAAGACTTCATCAGACAGCAAAGGGAGGATACCACTGGGAAGAAGATGGTAAAGGAAGGAACAGAGGCCTTGCATGGAACGTTTTTGTAGTTGTCTTTCTTCCAACATGGCTGCCTCTAACCATTGGTAACCACTTTCATAAGAAAATGCCTAACTTCTGCGCAGTGGTAGAAAAAGTAAAACATAGGAAAATAATATTACTGTTCCGCTGCGACTTGTTTACCACAAGATCCAGTAAACAAACACCAACCCATTACATTCTTGTTCATATATTTCTCAAAAATCAACACATAGCAGCCTTTGTTTCACACATGGTGACCGTTGTTTCTTCCAACATGGAGGACGAATGGGCATTTTAAACATTCTGTGAAAGGCCTCTATTGAGCAAGAAGGTGGAGAATGGAGATCGCCGGGGGAATAAGGAACAGAATGAGAGTAGGGAGTCATACAGTCAGTCAGATATACACTACCTTGTTCTCTGTGCTTTTGGTCTCCAGAATGAGACTCTCCAGCTCCTTGGCCTGAATCAAGACAAAAGAACACAACGCCCATTGGCATGAACTCAGAATGACACTGTAGAGTCTTTGTAAGAAGCTGAAGAAGGGGTTCACCTTGTTTTTGTTTTTTTTCTTTCAACCCAGGCCATATTTAAATATTGATTGATTGCATGATGTTGACTAGTACAGGCCATCATTTCACTGATCGCTTTAGTATTGAGAAATGTAGCACTGTGCTGCATCCTCTCACCTCTCTCTTTTCAAAATCAGGAAGCTTACAGCATATTTACATGTGTCTTCATATGCTCTACTGAGGAAACACTTGCCCCATTGGCCTGGTGAGAGGATTCTCAAGTTTCTCAATACTAAAGCGATCAGTGAAATCTTGGCCTGTACCAGTCAACATCATGCCAGACAACGTTTAAACAGGGCCTGGGTAAAAAAGAAAAGAAAGAAAAAGCGAAGCCGTCCTTTAACAACAGTCACTCACGTCTGCCGGGCCCTTATCCGCGATGGAGACACAGCTGAGTACAATGGCATCACAGTCGTTCTTAGTGGCAGCGCCCGATTCACCCACACACTTCAGAAGCTGCCGAACGGCCCCGTATTGTCTCTGACGGACCAGCCTCTGGCCGGCCCGCTCGTACACCTTCTGAGCCTCCAGCTGGAAGTCCTGAGGGTTCAAATCAATGGACGTCAATGGACAACTGATCTTATTTTTATTTTTTATTTTTTTTGTTATGTTCATTTTGTTATTTTTGCCTTTATACACAGGGTGCACCTGTAAATAAAAACACACTAAGGATTTCTCATCGTAACTAATTGATTTGAACTGAATTGGATTGAAATTAAATTAACTGACATGGCAGGAGGAAACTAAACTAGAATATTTTCAGAATTTGGATTCCAGCATTGCCAGCACACACTGTACTTTGTTATTACACAACCCTCCCATACCCATTTCTATCTGTCTACGTGACTCACCCATTCCTATTTATCTACATCACTTACGCCATATCTCTACACTCACCCATTCCTGTCCATCTATGTCACTTACCCCATATCTGTACAAAGCACCCATTTAGTCTTGTCTACTCCCTGTATTAATACTTTGTTAGCTCACCATCCTTGGGAGATCCAAGGTTGTACATTCTTTGCTGTACTCTGTATCTCTCCATGCTGCAACATGACACTTCATTAAATTCCACTCTCAACCAAAGACCCTGTTGTCCGCCTCCGTGAATAATCTTAGTGAATAGGCTTAACAAGGTTATTCCCCATCAAAGATAATGCGTGAATATCTGCCTCCATACCTGTATCACTCTGTAGGCGATGCCAAAGCCCTCCTCGATGTTCTTTCCTCCGAGCATCACCTGAAATCATTCACATTTCATTAGTTTCTGTACCCTTTACTTTCCATGGAATCTCCTTCTTTTACATAATAACAGTACACAATGATAGTGAATGATTTGTATGATGTTGTAATTAGCAATTTCATAACACTTTAAAGACATTGTTTACATTTTTAAGAAGCCGATCTGATTAGTCAAACTGGGAGTCCTTTTAGTTCATCCAAAAAGCACTTGTGCAAGGTTTTTTTTTTGTTTTTGCTATATTGGATGTTAGCATTTGTTATTAATGATAGTGAAAGTCAATGGGGTCATGATGAACCATGTATTTGAAAAATGTCATGCTTCATGCACCTATTGACCTCTACCCGCATTGCTAACAAATGCTAACATTTCCCACTTTCAATATCACAAAAAAACGAAACCGTGCCGCACATTCTTTTAGGCCGGGATGAACTGAAATGACTCCCACCTTGTAACAAATCCGAAAGGCCTCTCAAAAATGTAGACTATCCTTTTTCTAAGTAGTTTAGAATTTCTGCAGAGAAGCTGACCTTGCAGGCAACATCAATTTTCATGGGGCTTCCCCCAAACAGCGTGGGTGGTGAGCTGAAACCTGAGGAGTTGGAGGGGGGGGGGCTTGTCTGAGCAGCCTTGGAGGAAGCCGAGCTCTCGCAGCGGTGAAGGAACCGAGTGACCTCCAGCTGAAGCTCAATTGTGTTCATGTGCCTGATGAAAATCACACAAGGAGATGCTGAAATAGTTAGTAGGGGTGTAATGACGCACACATTTTCAGATTCTATACTAATTTCGATTTTGATGTCACGATTCGATTCGATTTTTTTGTCATCATATGTTCAAATGCATTCATACTACCGAGCACAAATTATAGATTATATATATACACATTATGCTAATAGCAGGAGCCACACCATACCACCAGTTAAATTGAGAGAAAAAAAAAAAGAGAGAGTGAGTGGGCAGTCCACTCTCCTTCATATTATTTTCTTTATTGAGAGTTGGAAAGCTGAGAGGGAGACACGGTCCAGAAGGTTGTGGCAGGATTTGACCTCAGGCCAGCACAGGCACACGCTGTTCCAGAGGCGGGGGGGGGTTCTTAACCACTATACCATCTCTGGACCGTAAGAGGAAATATGACACACATTCGCACATAACTGTGTTGACATCTGTGAAGATCTGGTTGTCTTGTCGAATGTGAACAGATTTGCTTCGCTTTGTACCTTCCAGTTTCCTTGCGTGCCGGGGAAAAAAAAAAGCTGTACTGGATACGTATAGCCTATGTCCTCTCAGCTGATGCCCATATTGGTTGAGCATAGGTGTTTAATGGATTTCGCAGGTCAGTGTTGAACTAATTTGAACTTTGACGAAGCAAGCGAGGCAACAATTCCTCTAAATAGCAGGCACATGGTGATGCCACAGTTTTGCGTGGGTTTGAATGTTGGTGAATGAGAGATGAAAAAAGACTGTCGCTCGTGTGATCCTGCCATCAGGAGAGCAGCAGCAGGAACAAGATCATTTCCGTTCTCGCCCCTCCAAAACGTATAGCTTAGGGCTAATGACTGTATAGGTGTTATTATAGACTTCCAGTGTTACCGGGGACGTGGAATTACGAAAGCGGCAAGCTGAGAGTGTCCTTGTTGCCTAGAAACATAAAGGTGAAATATAGCGCCATTTTCATCCGATTCTCAGACTGCGGGAAGCTAAGTGCTATGACTCATCCGATTTGACTACATTCATATAATTTCAACATATCTATGTCACTGGCACGGTGATTTAATTTCAGTCAGAACTGCAAACTTGGGGGGCATCCTGGTGGCTCAATGACCATAGCCGCGTACCGAGTGATAACAACGCCGTGTGTTCGAGTCCTGCCCAGGACCTTTGTTACACGTCATCCCCCCTCTCTTTCCCCCCAGTATCTCCTGTCACTCTACACTGCGCTATCAAATAAAGCAGAAATGCCTTAAAATACATCTTAAAAAAAAATAAAAAATAGAACTGCTAACCTGGACACGTCGCTGGAGGACATCTTCTTCCTGAAGGAGTTGACAGACGACCTCTTCCTCCCAGCGCTGCGGCCTTGCTGCTCCTGCAGGTAGGTCCTCAGGTGTTCCTTGGCTCGGACCAACCAGCGCTGCTCAAAAGGTCAAAGGTCAAGGTCAATCCCAGCCGGCAAATTCTTATGAATGGCCCGTAAAGTATATGACAATCGCCATATTTAACTATGATGTTATTATGTGAAAACGCATATTGCTGTTAACAATAAGAGCTGTATTGAAATTACTTTTATAAATTGACAAATCGTGACATGTTTTCTTCATTTCAGTTGTAAACCTAACATAATAATAATCTAAGCCTCGTCTTTTTAATTTGACCAAACAGCATTTGTAATAGCTAAAAAACTGTTCAGTTTTGATTAGCTAACTCCCTTCCGCGACACGTTCCGTTTACATAGTGACATCATAGTGAAATAAACAAAAGAACACACCTGCTGCTCTCCCAGCTGTAGGTATGAGTTGGCCCCATGTGTGAAGAAACGAATGCAGGTCATGGCTGCCCGCACGTGATCCTGTCAGGTGAGAGGAGAGAGAGGGAGGAAACTTCAATTACGAAAAAATAAATAAATAAAAGTGATAATTCATTTAAAAAGCATACACTTTTATAAAGACTAGGTTCCCGGTTTGTTCAATTGAACAGTTATCGAAAAGAAATGTTGTTGTTGTTGTTTTTTCCTTTTTTAATTCAAATTCTAATTTACTTTCTGAGAAAACATTGTCAGGCTATGATAAATAGAATAGATTAAATTAAGGCTAAAATCTAAAATACGAGGCGCTGACCATCATGAACTGCTGGAGCTGGTAGAGGGTGTGGTAGTGTCCACGGCGTTGAAGCAGCTGGCAGGAGGCGATGAGGAAGCGGCTACAGGCCTCCAGGCCTGGGTCCAGGGTCTCCAACAGGCCCTGCAGCATGCCCAGACGACCTCTCTCCAGACTGGGCTGGAGCACTCCCTCCAGGAACACCTCCTCCGGACACTCCTGCACCATGGAGAGAACGGCAAAGATAAACCTCAAACATAGAAGAAGGAACTTCTGCATACTTAGATCCGCGTGAGTTATTGGACAATTTTATCAAAGTAAGATTTTCAGTAATTTGGAATGTGGGCCGTGTAGACAACCATGTATGTGGAATAAGCATGTAATTTAGTGGTCGAGTCTACAAGGTCTTCACTGCCAACGTGTAGACTCAACTATGCGTGTGGAATAAGCATGTAATTTAGCGGGCAAATCTACAAGGTCTTCATTGCCACCGTATAGACTCAACCATGCGTGTGGAATAAGCATGTAATTTACTGGTCGAGTCTACAAGGTCTTCATTGCCATCGTGTAGACTCAACCACGTATGGAATAAGCATGTAATTTAGCGGGCGAGTCTACAAGGTCTTCATTGCCACCGTGTAGACTCAACCATGCGTGTGGAATAAGCATGTAATTTAGCGGGCGAATCTACAAGGTCTTCATTGCCA
>OMKL01064549.1:0-14249 GCA_900302295.1 Parasudis fraserbrunneri | reverse complement strand
ACAAAAGCTCACCACCCACACACACACACACACACACACACACACACACACACACACACACGTACCTACCTACACACACACACACACGTACCTACACACACACACACACATACACAAAAAGCACCTTAGCATATCCATGCACACATACCTTATAAGCACACCAAATGTATGTAACTATATTGTATTGTTCACATTATATTGTATGGTACACTGTAAATATATTGTACCTCGTGCATACTACATGGTTGAGGAGCGAAGGAAAACGAGCATCTCATGCTTTCTGAATGTATGTACATTTTTAAAACTGTTACAATAAAAGAATCTTGATCTTGAAAAAAAAAAAAAAAAAGTTTTTCTATTGTCAAATGTCATAGAAGAAAATTAGGAGCATGCATATTGAGCTTATTCTTGAGCGGTGAGTTAATAATACCCACGGTGAATATATTTATGTGCCTCCGTACGGCAGTTTAATGATAAAGTAAAGCTAGGGTGCCTTGTAACGGTTTTCGTGTGGACTGGAGGCTATGCCATTCATTATTATGGGGGGTGTAGTTTGGTAGAAAATAGTTCCTACATGAGACTAGGAACTGATTTTGGTGCTTTGACATCTCCACGGCAGATATCTCCAAAACTAGGTGAATCACACCGAAACTATCTGGATGGATAGATAGCACTACGGGTAAGGGAGGAAAATATGTTTTTTTTTTATTTATTTTTTTTATTTATTTGTTGGGTGAACTGCCCCTTTAACATTAGCCTATTTCGATGAGCAAGAAGAATTACCGAAAAAAAGGATTTATTTCAACTGCAACTGGATGGATTTGTTACAGGCTGGCCAAGGGAAAAGGCTACCATCACCAGCCAAGCAGACAACAGGGAAAATCACCACCACTTCTAAATCTTATCACAGGGCTGGCTAATTGGAATACCGTAAAACCTCATTTAAAAGCAGAGACAACAAATCTATCTACCATACACCCGCACGACATACACACAGTGATAATCGATGATTTAACACTGCTCTTCATTATAAATGGTAAAGGGACTGCATTTATATAGCGCTTTTATCCAAAGTGCTTTACAACTTATGCTCACCCATTCACTCACACATTCACACACCGAAGGCGGAGGCAACCATGCAAGGTGCCAACCTACTCATGGGGAGCAGTTAGGGGTTAACATCATGCACTAGCATTGTGTTGTGATAATGGGGCATAACGGGGTGACAGTGGCTCAGGAGGTAGAGCCGTTGTCTGGTAATCTGAAGGTTCCCGGTTCGATCCCCGGCTCCTCCTGGCAGCGTGTCGAAGTGTCCTTAAGCAAGACACTTAACTAATTACTACTAAATACTCCCTGCATAATAGCAACACTTGTAAACTGAGTGAAACTTTCTGAGAACAACATCATTCCATTCCTCCTCCTGACACTTTTCAGTCCTGTCTTGCTCGGAGCACACCGTCCCTGGCCTGTGTTCTGATGATAGGGCTAGGGCGCTCAACACTTCTGACTATAGTCGCTAGACCGAAATAAAACGTTGCTTGACGTTTATCACTTTATGCTTTGACGAAAGGTTTCTGTCGTCTCTATGGTAACAAAACATGCTAAGCGCCCAGCTGTTTGTGCTTATCTGCCCTGACAATCTTTCCTCTGTCCCTTCCATGTAAACATTTTAGCTATAGCTAAAACCAAAGTGAAAGCACAAGTATATCCATGGCGAGGTTGACATTTCATCCCATCACACTGTGCCACAATATATGACAGGGTCTGCAACATAATACAGTTTTGGAAGTGCACGACACTAAAGGGAAAAAAAAGCACAAAATCGTCCAGACCCATGGCCCAACTAAAGTTTATCTGTGTTGAGAGGCAGCTAATGCTAGCTGTGTAGACAGTAAATTACAATCATAAGTCTTACAAACAAATCTGTTGAAAACAGCTCTCCATGTATATGAATAGAGATATGATGTCATGTGATATTCAGAGAACCGAGGTTATAAACTACTATAAACTACTGTTCACTCGTAGTTTAAGCTAGTGCATCGTGTGGCACGTCAACTAGTATTCCAAACACAAACTGGAAGATACACAAAGGTATGGATGTTAACAGGGAATAAACTTAAAGTAGATGCTCACCTTAATCACTCTCACACACACCGGCAATGGGCGGATCTGTGAACATGCCGATGTTCACACCAGAGTGCTTTTTAGCAGCTGAGGGAGGCTGTTGTGTTGTTAATATCTTGAAGTTGAAAGCAGGATAATGTTGCTAATGCCGTTGGAGGCGATGATTTAGAGAGATGCCGCGAAAGGCGTTGCTAGAGGTGCCTACATGATTTGTGCAGGCATTCTTCTTATTTCCCTCACAAAACGTACCTCAGAGAACGTCCATGAGTGAGTGAGTGAGTGAGTGACCACAGTGTGGGGGGAAAAAAAGCAACAGCTGTCAAAAGTGTTGAGCACACTAGCATAAATCAGCATTTACTAGTCTACTACACATTAATGTTTTATAGTGACTGATGAAGATGAGCGAGTCAAGTGAGTGTGTGTTATACACCAACTCTTCCTTTCTCTCACTTTTTGTGTGTGTGTGTGTGTGTGTGTGTGTGTGTGTGCGTGTGTGTGATTCAAAGTTACAATGTACAAAAATGGTTTGTCTGCAAGGGCTTAAATGTCATCCCCACTCAGTTAGGATTTGAAGAAACACAATGTAATCAAAACGGTTTCTGTGCTATAACCGATACCAGGCTCATCTTCATTTTAAAATCAACATTAATTCCAGACAGCATGGCAAGTAACTTAGACCCAGTGTAGGTTGTCATGCCAGGCCATGCGTCAGATCATTACTCCTCATGTTGAGGCAGCCATGTTTGCAGTAATCAATGCCCTCTACAGGTGGATCCCTGAGGGTACCACATTGTCATTCCCATAATGTATTCATGTAAGAGTCCTTGATAATTTTATGCACAGAGCACACCCTCAGTTTAGCCCCTGTGGCTAGTCATTACCTGCTTATATTACAGAGGTCAATGATGAGATCAGTACAGAGACAGAGGGAGAGAGAGAGAGAGAGGGAGGAAGAGTCGTCAGTTGGTGTATGACACACACTCACTCGACTGGCTCATGTGTGAGTGTGCGCGTGAGTGAGTGAGTGTGTGTGTAGTTTGCGGTAAATCTCACAAGCTACAGGGGCGATGAGCCTAATATTTTTTTCTGCATAATCATGACTGTATCACAATCGAGTGCCGACTCCGACCGGCCTAGCCGGGAGTGATGACCGTGTACGCCCATTTGGAATCTCTTGGTACCTGCCTACCAATTGTAACCAGCTTTCAGATTAACAGCTTCTCTTCATAAATATGTGGTAAATTGTGTTGGCATCTCATTGCATTTTCTTTTCTTTTTGCATGACGTCCATAATTCTCTTTCTCTCCTCCGCTCTCTTTTGCATGCTCTCTTTCACAGCAGCAGCTAACGTTATTTATGATGCAGCCGCATGTCACTGGCTGACTCATCTGGGGTCTCCTCCACGTATATGCCTTTTGTACATATAATCATAACCTCAGAAAGTTAGAAACTATCCCCTGAAGCTCAGAATGACATGCTGCCGTTCATTGGTAAACTGTGTGGCTATGATGCTACTGGGGGCGAGGAGCATTTAGTTGCCCATCATAACATCTATGTTTTGTCCCTCACATTATAAAAGGAATGTAATGCAGCAAGGGCATTTGCAATGCTTCATCCTCTTTTATCCATCCAACATGTCCATGGAGAGTGCCTGTATGCTCTTTCCGGGTGCATTTTGGGCTGGATCAGGTGGCAAGGCTGGTCCCCCGCTTAGGTTAGGCTACATGACATTCTAGTGATGGTACGGCTTAGCTCCTGATTTTTATTATAAGAATTAACTTCGATGTGCAAATATAGTAACCTAATATGGGTAACGCCCGTCTCCTACGAATGGCAATATGATTTGTGATTGCGTTCATATAGCTAGTTAGCCATTTCATTGTCACCAATATTATGTTAGGATTTTCCTGAACAAACGTTTGGCCATATCTAACGTGTTACTCTCTGCCAGCTGTAGCCACAAGCAGCTTTGTAGCGAGCTGGGCAGATGGTGTGACCGTGCGCTGTCCTTGGTATGTAGGCTAGTTACTTGTCAAAACAACTGGCCTTTTTATCTTTCTCCTGCAGACAGTGGATGATCGCTGTGTATGTTGTGCAAGTGTGTTTGGTTAACGGTAATTATAATGAATAATTAATTAGATGGTCGCTCCGTGAAAAAGCCCTCTATTGACTCCAGAATATAGCCATCTTTAGGTAGGCTTAATGCCTGGTGGAAATCTGCACTCTGCTGTTTAGTTTACCAATGATTCCAGAATTTTTGTTAGACAGGATAGTTTGGAGATTGGTTGATCATTATTGAGGTCACTTTTATCTCCACCTTTATGTAATGGAATTACATGAGCCATCTTCCAGGCACTAGGAACTATACCTGTTGAAATAGAAAGATTAAATATGTATGTTATTTGCTCTGTAATAAATGGAGCGGTTAGCCTGAGAAAAAAAGGAACCAGTTTATCCTCTCCAGTTGATTTCCTGGTATCGATGGACTGCAATGCTTCAAAAACAACTCTAAGGAGAGAGAGGCTGGGAAGGAAAGCTGAGAGGCATGCCTCACAGTGTGCACATAATCATGATTATTATGAGGGGGCCCTGTATAATTATTTTCAAATAAATGACCAGCAGCAAAGTGTTTTATTACAGGTAAATCTTTCTGTTCAGATATTAAGCAATCATAAAATTTGGCATGTGTAGGTAAATAAGTAGTAGTTTTGTTTTTGTTAGAATTTACTGCCTTCCAAAATTGTGTAGGATTTAAGTAGGGGCTAGTAATTAAAGGTAGAATCTGTAATGTTGTCAAACATTGACCTCTTGGCAAAAGATGACAACATGGTTGTCGCTTTGTTTAGTTTTTGTTTTTGTCCGATGTGTGGATTGGATTTCAGTGGGTATAGGGGAGGGGTTGCTACTGCAGGCCACAGCTCAGGCTCTATCTACCAAGAGAGGTCTGGAGAAATTCACAGTATAATAAGTTGCTAAACTCCCAACTCGCACGACAGACCAAAACAAAAAAAATAAACAAAGCGCAATACCAAGCGGGGCTCTTTTGCCTAGAGGACTCTGTTTGACGGCATTACAGATTAAGATTAAGTCAACGTAGTTATTCGATTTTGGCATTCCTTACAGAGGTTGTTACCTAAATGCAGCAATGGAATGGATCCCTGGTACATCCAGCAAGAGACCAGGCTCTGTTCCTTTCCTTAAAACTCAATATGTGGCAGTTCGGAGCGCATGCCCCAAGGAAACTATAAACGAAGGAAGGATCATTATGTCATAATACCAGTGTTCTAATGCTCTGCTTGGTGCCAGCCTTTGCTGCCAATTCTACAGAAGCTTGAGAGCTGCATGGAGAAGCACACTAAAACCCAACATATCTGCCTTGTATGACGTTTGATGAAGAAATGCCTAGAGCTACCAAATGAAAGAACACATTTCAGAGAATACTGACTGATGGATTCTTTCAAATGTGTGCATTGGTTTATTTGCTGTTGGTCTCAAAATAGTATCTGCAGATGATTATAGGCCTACTTTACAGGGCTCATGGCGATTCAAATTAAAATGCTCATTGCTGCAAATTTGAAAAAGAAAGTTGCCTTTGTAGCGTCCCATGAAAATATTGAGTTTATGATAAATAAATATTGTGAGCAAAATCTGTATTCTTTACTCCTTCTGCCTTTTATTTCGATCTAGACTTTCTGTCAATACTGCAGCAGTTTTTGGAGGCTGATTAACAATGATTGACATTATTGGAATATTATGCATTCAAATGAAACGTTTACAAACCTCATCTGATTGTAAAGTGTGCATTGGTAGGCTATGAACTAACCTTTGGCTATAAAACAACAAAGGCATTCATGGCTATCAGGGACGTGTAAAAATACTTTTATCAATGAACTTGATCATCAGAATGATTGAATTGATCAACGGGCTGTAACGTTAATCCCATTTCTGTCTGGTGACACACCCGCACACATACACTTGACCTCCATACCAAACTTCAGCCTGCTAGGGCGAAAAGAGGGTAGGGACACTTTTGTGGACCAACCAAGCAACCAACCAACAGAACGAACTATAGAGGTGCTGGTTGCAGCTAAAAAGGAAGAATAGGAATTCTTCCTGATATACTTTTCAGATAACAATTGACACATTAAGTAAACTGTGGTGACTTTCTTTAGTTTATGTGGTGAGAATGGTGAGGGGAATGACTCCCCACAAACAGACTGGTATGGTCAGCTGTCGAGGAAATAGGCTAACTGTTGTTGCTGCTGAGGAGGCGGGTGGTGCCGGCTTATGACACAAGCATACCATTTTCCAGAGGGATGTTTTTCGATCCGGCGATTTTCCTGTGTGGGCAAGGTCAGCGGCAAGCTTCCAAGCATGCGTCTTCACCCTGGCACTGTCCGGGGCCTTGATAGAGGGCAGCCCGCTGCCAACTACCCTCTCAACAGTGCGGACCACAAGCTGCAGTTTTGCCTTGGAGCGGGAGGAGGCGGAGCTGTATCAAGTGGGGGATGGTTAAAAACTGCCTGTCAATCAAAGGAGATTGGACTAATTTCTTCACCAAAACCAAAAGTGAAACTTGAAAATGGATTTTGCAAAGGTTATATGAGAAAACTCTGTCTATTTGGGTGGAAATGTAAATACAAACAAAAGCAAGCCGCTTACAAGAAAACTCCTCCTTTAAGTTCTTATTCGGTCCTTTTGGGACATGACAAGCAAGTTAGCAGCTCTATGGGTACACTATTCAGTAGAGGAGATTCTGGAAAAAAAATCACACAACTTTGCCTCTGACTGTACAGCAGTGAGTTAACCCTGGCTTAGCACAGTAGCAACATGGTTCTCATGGGAGTGGCAGCCGCAGCTGTACTGATTAAAAATGTCAACTGAAGCAACTACAAAGTGGTGAGAGTTCATAAGCTTCATCAGCATTCTTTAACAAATCATTTTGTTAAATGTAAAAAGTGTGCATAATCATCTAGTCAAAATTTCTAAAGAAGTAAAAGAAGAAAACAAGAACTCAAGTCACTTTATATGCAGAGTCCAGGGTGTTACTATATGAAATTAATGTGTAATTATACTACAATCTCTGTGTGACAGCAATCAGCAGATGCAGTACGAGAATACCAATATGCCTAATAATTAAAGCTTATTTCCTCACTTTGATGACAATCCCAACAGGAGAGATGAAGTTGATGGTAGGGACTTAGGTATGCAGCCGGCATCAACAAGAATTGAAAGGGGAAAATGTCAAATTTCCAGGGACAAAAGACTTCAGGCGGCAGAAGGAAAAGGAAAATGTACCACATATAATTTCTAAACAAGCAAATAGTAAACATGTTGTCCCCCCACCAGTGATGTAGTCCCCCCCTTGGGTCAGTCAGTGACAACCATTTCAATGCGGTAATAATAATAACTTTACTCTGCATTATAGAGTGGTGCAGCTCCACCAGATCCGGAGAGGACGCTAGGGGACAAGCTGCTTCACTCAACTGACCGCTTGATGGGTGACCCTAGCAACAGACTCTCTTCCCGTTTCAACCAATCAGAATAATTCCTATCATGGAATGCACCTTATTGGATAAACGCGCTGCTAGTTGGGCGGTCCCTGGTTCTCTGCTCCCCATTTTCAAACAGAAAAAACATGCCGGTTTGCTTGTAAACTTTCTCTTTTTCCACCTAAAGGGTTCAATATGTTTCTGACAGCATTTTATGCAAGAAATATGCAATGCCCGAATCTTGTTTCATTTTAGAACTACACCGCCTAGTTTGACAGTTTGGTCCAAGTTTCGTGAGCCAAAGTTGAGGGCTAGTCAACTTTAAAGCGCCAGACCGGCGCCCTAGCGACACAAAGTCAACGTTACAGTGTGACGAACAAACGAACGAACACAAGGAGATTGATCCATAGTCCATTAGGGACTACAACTACTGGCCGCTGGTTATCTGGTTAACTGACTTAGATGGATGAAAGTCCTTCCATTAAGGCTATGGTTACATTTTCATGAATTATGAAATTACAACCACACACACATAGACACAGACACACAGACACACATGCACACATACACACACTCATCTTGTAATTACATTAGGGATGCACTGATTTAGATTTTTTTTTTTTTTTTCACGCGTTGAAAGGTTAGATCTCTCTAACAGAGAATTAAATATGGAGAGGGAATGGGAGAGAGAGAGAGAGTAGGACACGTGCCAAAGGTTGTGAGCTGGATTCATACACGACATTGCGGAGATGCAGTGTGCAGCTGAGAGATAATCTCACCCGGAAAACTAATAAATACAGATGTTGGTATACATTGAAGGTGGTGCAACAGTTGACATCTGGTGTTGTTATTGTTTGGTTATTCAAACCAAACTGTTGGTTTGTTGTGTTTTCTGTCACAGAGACTCGGTGCATGCGTAAAACGGAGCTGAACATTTAATGTTAGGTATTAGGTATTAATCTTAGCCACTTTTTACTGTTTTCTCAGCACTCACAGAACATGTGAGGTCAAATCAAAAACGTTTTAATTTCTAAAGGGAAGGTAGAGGCATCATCTTCTAATACATCCTGTCCCAGTTAAATTACCAAAGTTCCATGTGAAATTTGAAAACAGTTTACTTTCAGGTCAGCGTTACTTCTTGAGCGTTTGTGAACCAAACATTCGATTTTACTCAGTTTGATACCAAAATGTCAGATTTTTTCCAGTTTGCTGTTGATAGAATTTCATTACAGTAATTTTACCAAGTTTACACAAGGACCACAGCCCTTACAAAACATACTGTATTTTGGGCCGTGGATCATCTTTTGAGAGGGCTAGTATAGACTGTGCCTATACATTTTGTATTCTGTCATGGTCTTATCTGAGGAACTCACAAAAGATGGTGGTTGAGTGGCCTAAATGCATAGCCTACACCTGAATTTACATAAAAAATACTACCTGCTACTCACCCTCACCTACTGACACCAGTCTGGCCTACTCTTCAGTCTTCACACATCCCTCGCTTAAAAGATGACGATAGGTTTTTTATTACATTTCTCAGTACATTTATATATGCATGCTATTTCCTACAGAGGTCAGACAAAGTCCACCAGGAACCATATCATATTTCTAATTTTGCCTAGAACTCATTTTAAAGGTACTCCTAGATCATTAAAAAAAACTCACAGCCATTCTATGCTGCATGAAATCTGAAATTCATAGTTCTAATTACGCTATTACATGTCTATACATTTCCCACCTCGAAGGTGAGCAGTGCACCATGGGGGAAAGGACATGAGTGTGTGTCTATAAAATGAAATAGAGAGAGAGAGCTAAAAGACTGGTATCAATTTCCTAATGAGCCTTGCCAGACCCCCTGCTGTTTAATGGCTAGGACTGTTTCACTATCAGATGCTGCCCTCACTGCCCCTTCCAAACCCCACTGTCCAAAGAGGGGAGTGGCAGGCTGGCATCACCCCCTCCACCCCAACCGGCCCCACGCCCCATACCCACCACCCACCAGGCATGACCATGTTCCCCACTTCATTTCCCTTGTGGTCCACTCCTCTGCCAGACCAAGGCCAAGGGCCAAAAAGCACAGACAGACATGCCACCTGCACACTAGCTCATGAGCCATCCCCCGAGATGCAAACCATGCAGTTACGCTAGTTTTGTTTTCATTTTGACAGTGTGTTTGCTCACTCTTGTTGTATTTACATGCCAGCGTATATTTGTTCATCCTCTCTCTCTCTGTCTGGAGTTGTGTCTCCATGATCATTGCTGTAAACTGGAAACAACAGAGTAGGGGCCATATGGTCACATTTCATGCAGCTTGTTATTTATAATAGGATGATATACCTGAGAGCACAGCATGGCTCTTTTGAGCTGTACAAACGTTTGTGAAAGTAACCTTCTGTGAATCCTCTGCTGTAGATAGCCTGAATTCTTTTGTCCCTGGAAATGTGACATTTTCCCCTCCTGTTGACCAGCATTGTTTCTGACTGGAGATTTCCTTGATGCCAGTCTTGGAAGGGAACTCTGTGATATGCCTGTATTTTCTTTTGTTGAGACGTAATGAGATGTGGAATTACTATTTTGATCTTGATATCGATTAACTTGGCTATTAAGGCCTGGACACATGCCTACCAAACATTTTCAGTGGCATGTATGTGACTATTCTGATTTACTAACCAGGTATACAGGCATATGTGGAGGAAGCAACAGAAACATTTTAGAAATATCCGTGTACATGTGGACGAGACCTCTGTATCCTCAAGTGTCTCTGATTACAGTACGTTTCCATTGATTGCATCACTTGACGTCTCTTTGCTTCCAGAATGCTTGTGGACATGACTGCGCCCACAGAACAGTGCTAGGCCAACTATCAACAAAGACATTGTTTTCAATATCAGGCTATGAGCCTTGGTTGCCTCATAGTGAATAATTTAAAACTAATATTGTCTGGGAATCATGCTAATGGCACAATATCATAGTGTAAGCTAGCAGTCAACTACTGTAGTTAACAAAATAATAGCTAAATGGCTATAGGGGTTAGCAATTAAAGGATTTCCTCCCATTTTCATAAGAGCTGAATATGAGCGGAAAACTACTTCATGGACAGAGTTTAGGCTAGTTGAAGTGCTACACTAGAAACACACCAGACGCTGAGGCGCCGCAAAGTGTCAGTTCTGGTGCGAGCAGGAGCACGGCTGCCATGATGCCAGAAACCATTTCTCCGCACCGGTCAACAAGAGATTCTGCTCCTCTGCTCCAGTCACACGTAGAGACGCTCGCGGCACGCAGAGAAAAATAGACCAGACGGCTAAACTATCGCTGAGGATCGCGAGCCGGCTGCGGAGCTCTACGCCGGCGGCGTGGCTGGCATGAAAGGCCCAATCGGTTAATATGAGCGGCAAAAGAAAAAATTTCTGGACCTCACGGCGCTTTGCGGAACTACGATGCGCTCCGGCATCCGGTGTGTTTTCAGCTTTTTTCCTTTATTCCTGAAGATTGTCTGTTTGGTGTAACTGACTGGTAACATCAGTGCATTTTCAAACTGCAGATCCCAGAGTTCCACCTCCACCACTTGCCTTGCAAGCTCTTCTCTTCTGCAGTTGACATGTATCAATTACGTGCATAATTTCCAGTGTGAGGATTACTGTATGTTTGCGTATTTTGCAGGAATGGCTGACCACATCACCACCAATGGAAACAAGTATACCGTGTAGAGAAGCAATTACAGAACGCAAATACATTGAATGGGTATTGCAACAAAATTGCCCGCGAGAAAAAGTGGTAAAAATGGTATGTATTAATACAAGAATTTTAAAGTCTGGATAAAGCAATAAGAAATATGTGTTCTGAGTTTGTCACATCACAGAAAAATGTGTTATTAACCACCCAGCCAAATTTAAATCATTAAAAATGTTAATAACTATTATAAAACCCAGCTCAAAAACAGCTCATCTGGCTGCTCAGACCATGTCTCAGGATTGTGGGGACGCGGTCAGATCACACTTGATTGACAGCTCCATTTCAGCTCAAGTGCCATTTAATTTTCCATTCAATAACTAACACGTTTTGCTATAAACTACCAAATCTATCAAATGGACCCTACTTGGTTAGAAAGCTTGACTAATCGACTAACTAGCAAACTAGGTGAGACCACCCAAATCTGTGATTTTATTTAGCTATACCTCCCGGAGTATGACACTAATCATTTCATTTTCTGACGTGTATAATGTGTTTAGAGACAAATCTCTGAATTTGCTTAACCCAGACTTTAAGGAAAACCAGAGACAACTGATTTTAGTCGATCTGTTATTGCAAGTTTGCAGCACAAAGATCACATTAATTTGCATATAGCCGCCTGGATTCCAACTCCATCATGTAGCTATAAACATCACGTCATGCTGTATTCAGGAACATATGCAATCAAAGCACCTCAGGCATTCTAATTGATACAAATACAACTGACCTCATTTGCATGAGAGCTGCTGTTAAATGAAAACTACTGGGCTTGTTTTTGTTGTCATCTGTGGTTGGTAATGATTTACACCTACATAGGTGTAGACCCCCGGCCCTGGAGTGTGATCTGCCGCCAAGTTAAATATCAAGGAAGAAAAACCCCAGAGCAGGCTTTTTGTCAAGATTTGTGAATTTAGATGAGGCCGCAAGTACTTTTGCCAAGGCAACTTACAGTTGCTGTGTTCCTCCGTGAGATTAAGTTCAGAATATTGAATAGCAGACCTGTGGGTGGACGAAAGCACTGGAGAAAATGTTTCATGACATCAAAAGTCCAATAATTTCTGCTTAAGTTAATGGCACAGGTACTTTTGTTAATGCAATAAACAAAATTACATTGATAATCACATTTCAGTACTCAAGGGAGAGAGAGAGAGAGATCACAGCCACATAAATCTAATCAGAAATAAAAGGAAAATAAGCAATAATTAATCTCTGCATCACACACCCATAAAAACCCCTTACCATCTGGTGAGAGGAAAGCAACAGCACACGATGAAGAACAGCCAAAAGGAGCTGGTAGACCAACCAGTGATGTGTTGATATTGAGTATGTAGCCCGCTACACTAATGGCATAATATCAGCTGAATAAACAGGTTGGTGATGTGTTGATGTTGGGGATTTAATGTAAGGCTTAATAAATGACTAGGTGTCTTGTCACTAGTGTGGATTTTACACCCCAATGTGAACATTTTGAAAAATACACCTTTTTTTGCCGTCCTCCCCAGAATCAGATGAGAAGATTGATATAAATGTCATCTCTGTGCATCAGGTCGAGAGAGAGAGAGAGAGAGAGAGAGAGAGAGAGCTTAGCACAATGATTGGAACCTGGGGGAAGCAGTTAGCTAAGCTAAAGTGAGGAAATACACCTTCTAACAACCCCAGAACTGTCTTATTTACCTCTGTCCCGGGCTGTTTGACCAGCTCAGATGCTTCAGGCTCTCCTTGCTCCCTTCTTGCCCGCTCAGCTTCCAAAAACCAGTAGTAACTCCTCTGTGAATTCTGGTTCAAATAGATACGTTTCTGGATCACGGTCTGCCCCGAGTAAAATCATCCTCATCCTCTCTTACGAAGGCAGCCATTGCTAGTGGTCATTCTTCAGTATAATTCAATGTTAGCAGCAGGTTAGCTAGTCACGTTGGTTTTGTTGATGGAAGAGTTACAACGGGGCTTTCGAGATGCTGCATGCAATCACTGTGCCCAGCAGTTGCTCATCGAGAAAATAGCTCCAACCACGTATCTGCTTCAAAACGTCTCGTTTTTACATTGTTATCTCTACACGTGTCAAATACACAATGATACAATGTGTAAATAAGACAGTTTCGGAGTTGTTGCAAGGTGTATTTCTTCATCTTTTGAAGGAGCTAGGCTGGCTGCTTCCACCTGCTTCCAGTCATTGTGCTAAGCTAGGCTATGATGCACCCGACCCTCTTCTCTGTTCTGGACGCACAGAGAGATGAAACTGATATCACCCTTCTTATCTGACTCTGATAAAATGTTTTAGTGTTCCTTTAATCATAGCAACTCTGTGCTACACTAGGCCAAAAAGTTCGAACATACCCTGGTTTTAACTTCTGTTCCTGATTTACGCATTACTAAAATAAAAGCAGTTGCACCACGGAAATAAGTTACAACATAACTCCAAGTAAAGGCCTCTGCTTTTATGATCACCAGCAAAATTGCTTTGTGCTGGCTGAGACATTACTTTCCAATGTAAATGAAAGAGGGTGCAAGCACAACTCAAACTTCTTTCCCGAGGCTGGAGCCAGGATTTTAAAAATACTGAGGTCATGAGTCCTCGTCTCCGTAGGTGGTTCTGGGGAAACCGCAAAAATTGCATTTTAATGCATTTTGAGAGTAACAATAATCACTTAGGAAATAATGTCAGTGCCAACACATGAAAAGATGAAAATTGGACAAGAATCCAACACAAGATAAGTCACAAATATGGGCAATTTTGAAATGACTCTTTTTCAGTTCAGTTTCTTATTGCATTGAAATCACTTTCACTGTCAAACAAATTGAGCAGAGGAGCACAACTGCAGTATCTTTCAGGTTTTGCCCTAAAAGTGTTGTAACACTCATTACTCAAGTTCATCCAAACAATAAGCCATAATCTAAAAGTTACAC
>OMKL01064545.1:2742-20724 GCA_900302295.1 Parasudis fraserbrunneri | reverse complement strand
GATTTGGTTTTTGGTTTTGTTTTTGTGGTGGTTTTTCTTTGTGTTCTGTTTTCCTCCTCCTGCAGTGTCTGTGTGGCAGGGGGCGTGGCTGGCTCCTCTCTAGCAGCAGACGAGGCACACCTAACTCCACTCAGCTCATTACCTGTTCCATAAAAGCCTGGTCTCCACTACTCTGCCAGATAATTCCGTATTGTTCCCGAACCATTGGTGTGCCTCGCTGCCGGCTCCAGTTTCTCGTTCTTCTCAGCGTTTGTGCTTCCCATGTGCTCCACCAGCACATCATCTACTGGAACCCTCATCCACCTCATCTGTAATTCAATCTCCAGCTGGCCAGCTCCCTGCCATCCGTACCTGCTTTTTGTGTTCATCTTGTTAAAATAAACTCTGTTACTTTTTACCCCTCAACTCTGTCTCTGCTTTGGGGTCCAACTGAGCCAAAACCTAACATCTCCAACCTCACTGTCCCATGGAATTGTCCCCTCCGCCTTCAAAACTGCCGCTGTCACCCCATTCCTCAAAAAACTTGGTCTTGATCCATCCTGCCTTAACCACTACCGGCCAATCTCCAATCTCCCCTTCCTCTCAAAACTCTGGAATGCCTCGTTGCCACACAACTCCAAACCCACCTGCACTCCAACAACCTATTTGGACCCTGCAGTCCAGTTGTTGCCCACTCCACAGCACAGAAATTGCACTTCTGAAAGTATTCAATGACCTCCTCACCTCTGCTTCCACTGGAGCCCTCAACATCCTCATCGACCTGAGTGCAGCCTTCTATACCATGAGCCACTTGAAAGCCTCAGTATCGAAGGCGCCGCACTCAGCGGGCTTCAGTCCTACCTCACCAACAGATCACACTTCATTTCCCTACACAACCACTCCTGCTACATCCACAGTCACAAGGTGTTCCTCAAGGCTCTGTACTCTGCCCACTCCTTTTTATCATCTACAGTCTCCTCTCAGTCAGATTCTCCATTTCAACCTGGACCTCCACTGCTATGCTGAAGACACTAACGATATATCAAATCCCCCCACAACCCACCCCTCTCCCACATCGACTCCTGCCTGTCTGCAATAAAAGTCTGGATGCAACAAAATGTCCTCAAAATCAGACAGTGACAAAACTGAACTCATCAGCTCCAAGTCCACCCTCAGCAGAATCAACAACCCCACACTCACCATTGATGGCACCACTGTCTCCCCTTCCTCCCAGGCATGCAACCATGGTATAATCCTCAACCCCACCCTCTCCCTCATATCAGTCAAATTGTCAAATCAGTCAAATTGCCTTCTACCATCTTTGCAATATTGAAAAGATCCAGCCCTCTCTCGCACACCCTGCTGCTGAAACACTGATCTATGCCTTCCTTTCCTCCAGTCTTGACTACTACAACTCACTCCTCTATGGCATCAGGGCCAGCTCCATCAACAAGTTCCAAATGGTCCAGAGCACATCTGCCAGACTTCTAACCCTTGCCAAATCCTGGCACCACATCACCCCTGTCCTAAACGACCTCCACTGGCTTCCTGTCTCCCACCAGATCAACTACAAAATCCTCAGTTTTGGTGACAGAGCCTTCTCCAGGGCAGCTCTTGGGCTCTGGAACTCTCTCCCACAAGACATTAGAGTCTCAATTTTACAATCCCGCTTCAAGACCCATCTCCTCTCCACTGCCTTCTCTTAGCCTCCCCATCCATCCGTGTGTGTTATGTTTGTCTCACTACCACCGCCCCTTAGTGTAAAGCAACAGTTCTAGAAAAGCGCTATATAAATCTAATATTATGCCAGAAATATTAAGTGGATTACGCGATTGTGGTCCTTTTTTACAACTGCTACTTCGTCCTGAGCCGACAGAGACAAAAGTAGCAATGCGCAACGTCAGTTTCTGCGCCAATTGTGTCTCATTTATCCAAATATAAACATTCTGGTTGATATTGGTAGAGGACATGTGTATGCTGTTAACAATAAAACATGGGTACTCTAAATAAATTTTATTTCAACATGTAATGGGTTAAGACTACACCACCTGGTGGTCAGACTCAGCACCAGGACTCAGGTCCTATTGAGTAACCAGTTGGAAACCACAATGACCATGAACACAGTTAAAGTTGGGGAACATACAAGGTGTTTATTTATAAAGACATGAGGGGCACAATCATGAGGGGCAATGTCTGACAAGGGAGTAGGTTCCAAGCGAGGATCCAAATCAGGAATCCTGACTCCAGTTTCATCAGTCACTTCCTGTACATTAACAACAATTCCTATGGCATGTGGAGAACTCAAGGTCAGCAACAAGGGCAATCACCAGCAGGTCAATACAGTGAGGGTATGGACTAAAATACCTGCTGTGTAGGTGACATCTACCAGCAGGCCTTGGAAGATCCTATCTCCTTAACTTGTTTGGTGTCCAGCTCCATAAGTTGCTTAAAATCCACAATTAAATCTCAAATCTGTTTACTTTAAAATCCATTCAGTCAGTCAGTTCCAGAATCCAATTTATTTTAATAAGCTTTATCCTTCTTTTCCTTTAAAATCAGCATTTCCTAAAAACAGTTAACTTCCCTCTTTCCTGTGTGGGCCCACAACAGGTTGGCCAGGTCGCCTTTTGTCTCTGCCAGAAACAAGTACACAGTGTTACAGCTCTCCCACAGGTCCCAGCAGTCTCTCCCTAGTGTGTTGCTGGTTGCCTTCAAATCCACAGTTCAATCATCTCAAGCACCAATTACATTTTACTTGGTAATCAACATACCTGGAATAACCTGTGAGGAGGCGGGTCCAACACATCATTGTATGAGGGTGTTGGCAATCAGCTTCTATTCAATTTCCTCATTGCCTTCTCCATTTTAAATCTGACACTCCAAAAATAAAATTAGTAATACACTCCAAAAAAGAAATTAGTACACTCCACAGCATAAGTAAAAAACACAACACATTAAAATGGCAATCGAAGAAGTCATCTCATGAGAAACAGATCCTCTTTAGAGTGTAGGCAATATACAGATAGAATACCTCTCTTAGCAGGATATAGCATATAGACAGTTTCAATGGTGTTTTCAGTTGCTAGGTAACAACATTGTTGTAACAGCTGCTGGTCCGCAAAATTCAAACACAAAAACAGCTGACAATCAGCTGATATAATACTAAACATGAAATATTGGCTGTTTAAAGGAACACTCCAACATTTTGGGAAATACCCTTTTTTGCCATCTCTACATGCCTGCTTGTATATTTGTCTATCCAGCGGCCGGTGGGTCATTCAACTGGTGGGGCGCAAGCAACAACAGTCATACTAGAAGCAAAATTTGGCCCTGGCATGTTATGTCTCGACAAGATTGACAATTGGCATGAATCCACTGAAAAAAAGCTGTTTCTCATAGCTTGGATTAGCTTTTAACAGCCACATCTATGACATATGAATCAAAAGCATTACATAGGCTCTGGTTATGAGCTTTATCATTTTATAGAACCTATGGTCAAAAGCAGAGCTTACAGCTGGAGACACCAAAAGACGCACTTATGAGTTGCTTAAAGCGACCAATACCTTCTAGGCTAAGCAATAGAAAAGTCAGCACTCCAACAAGAAGCATACTTTCATCTTTTTAATTTATCAAGATGATTCGGTCACCCCAACAGCAGGCACACTTACAAGCAACACTTCACAAACATGCACTGGCCTTAATATCATGTATCACGGCAGTTGCAGGCTATGACATAATATGCAATATCACTGTCCATATGGCAGGTGAAAAAAGCTTACAGCGAGTCCATTTTCTCTCCATTTCTCCCCCGATCACTCGTGCGTGCACACTCACTCACTCACTCACACTCACACACACACACACACACACACACACACACACACACACGCTAACAATAAACAGCAGGCTACTCAAGAGACACTCCTAAACAGCAAATCGGGATAAATATCAATAGCATGCTTGCCCCCGAAAAATGCACAACCTGAGGCCTATTACAGATGGGAAAAAATTGTTTGACTCACCCAGTAACATTATTTGCAGACACATGGGCAAGAAAAATTGTTTTGCACAACCCATTCCTCATTTCCATGTTGAAGGAGCAAAATCAACATTAGCATAGCAGACTCAGACAGTAGTTTCAGAAAAAGTGATCCTGCCGCTGCCAATCAAATGCAAAAAAACAAACCAACAATTTTCTCTCTTCAAACATCCAAGCATACTCTGTCAAAATGAGACAAACTCCAGAGAGGCTTTCAAACTCAACATGAAGCTTGATGGCTCTTTTTCAGTTCACTTTAGCCACTACAGCCCGCTGAGCAAGCTAGCTTCTTCACTCTAGCCTCTTGGTTCCACTTTTGAATGACTACTCAAATTAGCCAAACTATGCCAACCAGATGACATTGCTCATTTATTCCTTTTGTTTCATTGGTTAGGAACACAGAAAAATGCACCTGGGAGAGTTTCAGCAGCAGACAAATCAGCTTGGAGAAAATAGTAATCAAATACGAGAAAGAAATGCATGCCTCAATTGCAATCCTGTCTGGGTGCAACCCGAACGTGCTCCAAGGCAGGAAACAAGAGGTGTGGTTGTCAAAATTGACAGAAATGAGAGACAAAATGCAAAGAAAATGTTTTGATTACACTGTTTTGAAATGTAATGTGTCTGTACACAAGTTAACAAATGAAAAAAAAAAAAAAAAACTATTTTGGATATTATAAATATTTTTATGAAAATCTTTTTTCACTGACATTTCCACATCCACTGATGGGGGGGGGTTACCCGAGCAAGCCCCTATGGACCGGCCGCCACTGTGTCTGTTCCTCTGGCAGTCTGTGTCTGTCCCTCTGGCAGTCTGTGTCTGTCAATCTATTTGTTCCTTGGTCTGTGGATGTCCGTCTGTCCATCTGTCTTTGTGTTTGTTTGTCCCTCTAGCAGTGTTAGTCGGTGTGTCTGTCTACCTCTATTTCTCTGATTCTCTGTCCCTGCAGCAGCTTGTGTCTGTAAGTGATTCCTTGAACCCACTGGTCCTGTCTGAGAAACGTCTGATAGGATATATCACTCAACACAGCACTCACTTCCAATCCTCTCTTCTCCCTATGTTTCTTTTATTTTCTGTGCCCTCTCTTACCACTTCTCTTGCTCCTCCCTCTGGTGCTGTGCTGATGATCTTCTCCAAATCTTTAGTGCAAATTGAAGCACATTGCTTTGTCAAAACCCTGGGCACAAGTCATCCAGGGAAGAGAAGCCCTGGGATAACTAATGTTTAACACTGGTGCTTTCTAAAGTGGGCTCGCCCTGACTTCAGCCCATGGCGAGCTAACACCACTGTGTTTGTTTGACCTTTATTTAACAAGGAAGTCCCATTGAGATAAAAAAGGACATGGCCAATTGAAGCCGTACAAAGTTACAGCATAATACAACATAACATACAACAGTCCACACTAACACATAAGGACAGCAATTCAAATGCAGTGGCCTCTCAAGAAAACAATCACATACCTCAGTCGCTACATTCTTTATGATGCATTTCAATTCATCAAAGGCTATCTTTGTCTAATCTTAGATGTTTTTGCAGATTATTCCATGCCCATGGTGCACAGGTACATGTAGTTTTCCCAGAGAGGTCAGAACCCGGGGAACATTGAAAAGGAATCTATGTGAGCAAACTGTGCACCGAATTTCCCTACGGGACGATAAAGTATTTCAATTCAATTCAATCAATTATCAGTTATTAGGTGGGGCCTATAACAATTCCTGCGCCTAGGCCCTCTGTGACCAAGCCAGTGTCTATCTCTGACTTTGCATGGCAATCAATAGAATTCTAGAACTTAACCATGAGCCAACTAGCACCGTGAAAAGAGTTTAAATGAGTCTTTGGCCAGCTCATAATCTAACATAACTCGTGTGAGCTGAAAGCATCGCTAAGTGTCAATTCCATATCGGAAGGCTTGAGAGAAGAAAGTACTTTTATTTTATTGTGACCCTGTGAGGGTCCTTTGATTGTTCTGATGGATTTTCTAAAAGCTTGTCAGAGTTCTTTCTGGCACAGAGGAAGCTTACTGCCATTGGTATTGTCTGCAGTGAGGGAGCCAAAAAGGTCATGGTTGTGATATCCCACTGGAGCGCTGTGTGTGGGAGGTTTGGTCTGCCATATCCTCACTCTGCTGGCCCCTTTTCACACAGTGCCACGCACATTGCTACAGAAATGTCACAACACCCTCTCTGCATGTGTTGGTGCAGACACAGAATGAGAAAGTGAGAAGGAGATGTTGAAAGGGACAGATGAATGTGCATAAACAAAAGGAAGTATCTATAAGGGGTTGACTATAAAGCACAGGTGATGGCAATCAACATGATTACAGGTACACACCCTTGGGGGGAGGGCACATACAAATCAGAAAGTCACATGTCATAGTTATTTACCTGTAGGCTTATCTATCTATATCCAACCAAGTTCAACAAGGAAAACATATCAAATATCAAAAGAGAAGAAGAGGATGTATAGGCAATAATATGGATATTTATAAAATGGGTAGCTCAAATCAAGCAATCTGATTGGTTCATAGCCGTGGTATATTAACCATACATCATGGCTATGACCTCTAATTCCTTTGAACAATTCGGTATCACTCCGCGTCTGACAATAAGCTTGCTAGCTAGTGGGGGCAGCGTTAACATCAAGTGCCTGCTAGACCTCCGTGATAGCACAGAGGAGTGGATTGAGTAGTGTTGCATATCTCCGAAAAAATAATCGCCTGCTAAATGTAAACAAAAAGCCCCACTAGCAACCAACTGTGCTGCCCCTAACACAAGACTTGAGAACCACTTAATTGACTAATCTAGCTAACCCAAACGAGTGGTATCTGCTGCATGTGTGCCAGAGCTTTGGCGTGACATGAAAATGTAGAACATTATTGGCAGCATCAAGGCTGACAAGTAGTAACACTAGCTAAATGCTTGCAGGAGGGATCGACTGGAACAGAATACAAAATACCAGAGGGATTTATGAATGGTTGGAACAATAACATGTGATGCAGGGATGCTATCCTAATGAGTAGCCGCTAACTTAGTGTTGGCTGTCTCGTAAGTTTGTTTGTTGGGCTGCTACCGTTAAACTGTTATGTTAGCGTTAGCTAGCAGGTCTAAACAGTTAACGTTGGGTCATTTGCTGCTTGGTGTGAATGTGCACTGAACAGCTCAGACTCGATATTTATTAAGAGTTTCTTTTAACTAAGTTAGAAGCTACTATATTGTCATAAGGATAGTATCCCCGCTGTAACCTGCTGTCACTTATCTCGCTAGCAGGGCTAAAAATAAATAAACTAACTTAGTGTATGTTGCATAGCAACCACCTCGCACTATGTGCAGGCAGCCAAGAGGACCTATTTCCTTGTATAACATAAGAACCCATGCCCATTTCTCCTTCAAGGAAAATTATGAAAGTCATAAGACAGATTAAATAGACCACAAAGAGCACATTTCTGACATTGTTTTCAAAATAACACCCCCTAGTGGCAAAGATCTGAAATGTTACATATATGTCACATTGGGCGTTAATCATTAAATTTATTCCTCATTGGAAAATAAATCAAAGAGAAAATCTCTTTCTGTTTGTCTTTTTATTTGCATTTCCTCAAAGTATAACTATCATTCTTCGGTTTCACAACATTTATTTTTCCCAGATATGCTTTACAACGCAACATTTTGCGAACTGAATAAAAATAAATAATACTGCCTCATATTGGAGGTCTTCTCAAAAATATATTTTTCAAAAAGAGTTTAGAAACAAATACAATTTAAGCCGAATGGAAAGATTTGAAACAATTTCTTTCCTCAGTGAAGCAAAGATGCACATCGCATTTCTCACAGAGGGTGGTGGCTGCATTGGTTTTGCAGAATCTGCAACGGCCACGCTTGTCACATTTCACAGGCCAGTGTGCAACCTGGTCCACACGAACATCATCTGGAATTCCAACACAAGCTCAGTTGGGAGGTGCTGGTGGAGATGTGGCGTTGGGTGATGGGCAGCCCTTTCGTGACTGGAGGAGAATGAGGCTAGTTGCGACCTCTGCCTAGAAGCTCCTTTGTTTCAGTGGCTTTTGTACACCTAGTAGTTTGCAGTCATGGCGGTAGATCAGCCATGCGTTAACAAGGCCTAGCATTATGGTTTGCCAGAACAGGTAGAGGTATCACCTCCGTGACCTCATGTGGTACTTGTACCTTGCGATGCATGCATGTAGGAGGTCTATCCCCCCATGAAGGTGTTGTACTCCTTGACAATGTGTGGCCTGTTGACCTCCACAAATGCTTTGTCTGACTTGCTCCAGCGTCGAGCTTTGTCTTGAGGTTCAACTGCACAGTAGGAAGAGATCAGGGTAACAGATCTGTTGTCATACCACTTGACAATGGCCATGGATCCCTCTTTTTCCACTCTGGCATCCACAGATCCTCTGCCTCTCTTGGCAAGACTTCTGTCATCTTCAAACTGACAACCAGCCGAGCGATTGCTGCGGAGTTGTCCTGTGAAGTAGATCTGTCGCTGAAGAAACTCAAGCACCAGTGGTGCTGAAGAAAACAAGTTGTCTGCAAACACTTTGTAGTTGTGGTTTGATGGGAGAGTTTCACACAACTTGACCACAACGTCACCTCCCAAGCCAAGTGAGGTTTTCTTCCCAGTGCCATCTTTATAGACCACAAAATCACAGAGGATTCCAGAGGAAGTGCAACAGGCCCAAATCTTCAATCCCCAAGGGTGGGGCTTGCTCTTGACATACTGCCTTATTGGGCTGTGAGTCCCTCTGAAAGACACCATTTGCTCATCAATAGAGTTGTACTCTTCTGGGGTGATCTCAAGGCATTTGTTGGCGAAACATCTCAAGCCATGGATGGATCTTCCAGCACTTATCCCCTTCTTGCCTGCTTGATGAATCAGTGTTATCGGTGAAGTGTAGAGATGTCAGCAGGGTCTGAAAACGGTTGCGTGACATGTTGTCAGCCACCATGGCACATTTTCCCAGCAAGCACGATTTCCTGGCAGTTGGCAAAGACCCATGCGCAGGTAGATGCCGATCAATATTTCCAGCTCCATAACAGTGGTGTTAACATTTCTGTGTTGTTCAGATTTTTGTACACTGTACAGATTTGTTTGCTCCTTCAGTGACTCAATCATTTATTCTGTTATGAACTTCCTGAAATACTTCAGGGGAGTATGAAGAGTGTCTAGAGATGTGACACCCTGTCCTTTGAATGTGCACTCTGGGGCTTCAAAAGGTATCTTTCTCCAAGTAAACTTTTTTTTTCTTGGGCAGTTGGCATTTGCTCAGGGTTCATCTCTGGTACTTCTAGATCACCTGGTTCACTCCAGTCTGACTCACTTGACTCATCATCTGACTCATCCTCCATGTCTTTGTTGCTGGGAGTGTAATCAGGGTCTTCATCCGAGTTACCTTCACATCCCTCAAACTCACTGTCATCTTCCATGATGAGTTCCAGTGCTTCCTGAGTGCTATACTTCTTCTTGTCCATACTACAGAAAATAAAATAAAAAAGCATTGAAATATGACTGATATTTGTTTTAATATGCTTTGAACAATTGAACAATATAAAATATATTAACTAAATATTGAATCAGCCAAATTAACTGAGCAGATCATAATAATTGTTCTTATTGTGACATATATGTCACATTGGTTTTTCATGACAATTTGAAGGTTAAATACCCGGTGTGACATATGTGTCACAGTGATTTTTATCTTTTTTTTTTTTTTTTATCAATTTGTTCAAGAAATGTGTTCACAACAGGTTAGATCTAATAAAGAACATGTTATGTAAGCATTATAATTCTTAAATGGGTGAATCTTACCTTTTAGCAACAAAAATCAAGTTTTTGAAATGTAGCTACTTCTGTCAGATCAGTCACCATCATCAATCGGCATCTTGGAAAGGTGGTTGTGGGGGCACAGAAGCACATGACCTGTCACATGACCTGTCACATGACCCACCAGGATGTGCTGTCAGTGTCACTGTGGGACTTCATGAATTAAAATCAAGGATAAAGTTTTATATGGAAATTTCCAGAACATGTAAGGGACATGTAACACCTGTGTCACCGTGGGTCCTTATATAAATTACTTATTAAATTAATAATAAAAACTTTAAATTGGAGTGTGTCTATAACTTTCATATTGCCATACTTAGTGACCGTTTTATAAAAGGAATAGCTCACTTCAGGCCATGGTATATGGTTATTATATCACAGCTAAGTGGCTGTGCCAAACAACGCCCCTTAGCTGTGATATAATAACCATATACCATGGCCTGTCGTGAGCTATTGCTTAAAAATACAATATACAAAAGAGAAAATTTCAAAAAGAAGACACACTCCCAAAAGTGTGCGTGTGTGTATGTATGTGTGTGCATGTACATGTGAATGCGTGTGCATGTGCGTGTGCTTGCGTGCACAGAGCGAGTGATTACATGTAAGCATGGGTTGTAGTCCATAGTGTAGATCAGTCAGTTAGGCCATGGCTGCAACATAAGCGGAGAGTGGTGTTAAAGGATGTGATTAATCCCATATAAGAGTATGATGAGACAAATGATCTTACCCAGAGAATTACCAATCAGGATAGACCAATAGTAACATTAACAGTGAATTAAAGTCTCACTATGCATGCATAGGTTCTGGGCAGGCATTCCTAACATCATGAACTGTAATTTACTGACCGGAAATTGACTGCTCTTCCCTCTAAATCGCCAAAAAACTTTCATTGATTTTAAGTACGCCTTCGTACTGGTGAGAGGGAACCCTATAGCGCTAATCTGTTAGCTCCCACCGAAAGGGGAAAAAACATTGACCCTTAGGAGAGTAAACAGACCATAGCTGGATAATAAGTCACTACTCGAAAATGAACTCTTGAAAAATGAGACTCTTTCAATGATGATAGAGGGTGCTGTTAGAATGCAGAATTCTGTATCTGCTCCGAGGGTGGGATGTCCATTAGCCCATACATACATCCATGGAAAATTCAGTTTCATCAGTATAACTCAACCATTATGTATTCCACCTAACACTTTGCATTACTCTTGACCATCATATCTATAAAAAAGCCTGGCAACAAGTTAAAAACATTATCTGAGGATCACAATAATACTCAAGAGAGAATAAAATCATACATTACCCCAAGATGTAGAGTGGACGTAGAAAAATTGAAGAAGAGAAAAAAGTGAATTTCCTTAAATACAAATGATCCTTTATTTTCCAAAAAACATAAGTGAAAATATAGGTTTAGAGTCTTCTCATAACGAGGCTATAATTATAGAAGAAAGTCCTACTCTCGTTAAAACTCCATTTAATCATCATCAGATGGTCTTGGTACTTGAGCAGGAATGAAGAAAAATTCAGCAGTGTCCCCAAGAAAAAGGATAAAGAACCCCCTTCTTTTCACTTCTCCCCTTTTTTATATGTTTTCGACCACCTAACTTGTTACATACTGTATGCATGTATTGTTCATGACATCACACATGATAGAATATTTCAAAGCAACAGGTTCTCATGTTACAAACATATATCATTCTCAAACATTTACTTTCGGCGCCAGTCTCCAGGGAATACTACAGATAAACATAGGACAAGGCCGAGGCACCCAGGAGAGAAGTATCCCAAGTGTGTGTGCGTGCCCCTATAATGGTCACGCACGCGGCTGCAGCGGCTGTCTTATCTTATAGGTTCCTGGTACACATCTTCCCAAGGGAGAGAAAAGATAAAAGGGAGAGATTTTTCTCCACATCTGTGCTATAGAAAAGAAAAAGAGTTCTTTTAAGAATAATTAGAAATATTCTTCATAAGATAGAGATACAAACCATTATGTTTTTGTGTTAATACCTTAGCGTAGCATAACTAGTATAATATGATAGGATAGTAGGGTTAAAGGTTAACTTTGGATTAAATGCAATCAAAAACCACACAGGATATATACTGATTACAGCACACAGCAGAGAAGAAAATCAAAATTGCATCACTACTACTATACTCCAGTTACATCTAATTTATTTAGGTTTCCTCCAAACAGGCTCCTACCTCTAAAACTACTCTCTTCTCATATAATAGGAATTAAAGAAAATAGTGATGAATGAAATGATCAGAAAAAAAAAAGTGCTCAGGTTACCATTGCATATAAGTAAGTGTGCGTGTTTGAGTATAATAGTAGTGGTTTGCCAGAAAAAAAGTCCCTCTGGGTAAAGTGTCCTTTGAACAAAGTATAATTTGGTCAAAGTATCCTTGCTGAGAAAGGACTTTTCGGCAAAATGTCTCATATCTATAGAGAAAGAAATTGGTACTTTTTAACAAAAAGGCCTCCTGGATAGGGGGCTGGGAGGAGGGGAGGTAGACTTCCTCCTCGTCCCAGACTTTAGTGGAGTTATGTGAGTTATGTGCCTAGGTCTTCTGAATCTTCTGGCTCGATGTCCACCTCATGGGCCACCAGCAATGACAGTGGTTATCTATCCATATTTAAATGACCACTGCATAATCCTTCTCTTGGTTCATTCCATGGGGGTAAAGGGTATTTAATGTATTAATGTATTTAATGTATGAATCCAGAACAGCTCTCTAATCTGTGTTTGTTTTTATCACCATGTTGGTCATGTTTTTTGCTGACTTTTTCAGTGCCAAAATTAAATTAAATATTTGCATAAGTTATATCCTCTCTGGAGGAAATGGTCAGCCTCTGGATTGGAGTGATCACCTCTACGTACAACGCTGCGATGTTCCCCGGTGTGTGTATGTGGTTCCAGAGAGGTTTCTCCCACATATAGCATGCCACAAGGACAGTGAATCGCATACGTGACATTTCTGTCAGGAATCACTCACTTCATTAGTTTAACCATTTATTATAATGCAGAATAAATGACAATGGCAATAGGTGGGACGATGGAGCGTCAGCTGTGCTGTCACAGCTCCATGCATGACTTAGAGTGTCCTGACAGAACTCGCTTTGCCCATTAGTTGTGCCAACCTAATCAGACCCCTAATGGGGATGGGGGAAGTTTCATTTTCTCTGTAAACAAGCAATGTGTACAGGTACTGCAGGGAGATTGCATGCAGTAAAGAGGTGGGTTATGGTGGGGTTATATGAGATAACACACTGTAGAAGAGGTGGGTTTTGGTGAGGTTATATGAGATTACACACTGTAGTAGAGGGAGTTTGGTGGGGTTATATGAGATAACACACTGTAGAAGAGGTGGGTTTTGGTGGGAACCAGGAACCATTATGCTGCCCTCTTTTCAAGCCATTGACACGGTCAATCACCATCTGCTCTTAAAAAGATGATCTAATATTGGCTTGGATAGAAGTGCATGGAGTTGATTTCAGGATTACTTATCCAAGAGGTGTCAGTGAGTGAAGTCGGGTTATACCCAATCAGAATTTGTGTCAGTAACCAAAGGTGTGCTGCAAGGTTCGATTCTGGGTCCTGTGCTGTTTACTATCTATATTAATGATATTGTCTCTTCTTTGAATGGTTGTCAAGCCCATCTGCATGTGGATGACACTATTGTGTATTGTACTGCTAGCTCTGTACAGTTCGCCATCAAGAAATTGTAACTTTCCTTTGATGCTCTACAGGAAGCTCTTATTGACCTTAAATTGGTTCTTAATGCTAGTAAAACAAAATTCATGCTGTTTTCTAGAGCCAGAAATATTCATGATGATGGTGTAAATATATCTACCATGGGTGGCTCTAGTATTGAGAGAGTCACTGAGTATAAATATCTTGGCATGTGGCTCGATGAGAAATGTACATTTAAATTCCATGTGGACAATCTTGCCTCCAAGTTAAGACAGAAAAATGTCTTCCTGTACAGAAATGAAACCTGCTTTCCTTTGATTAGTAGGAAGAGGATTGTCGAAGCAGTGTTCTTATCAGTAATGGATTATGGTGATGTCATTTATAGGCACGCTGCAGCTTCTACTCTTAAACCCCTGGACTCAGTTTATCACTCTGCCCTCAGATTGATTTTTGGTGACAGATATGGTACTCACCATTGTGTCCTTTATGATAAGGTTGGATGGCCTTCTCTTAGAGAAAAGCATAACAAACATTGGTATTTGTTTATTTTCAAGGCCCTTATTTATAAGCTACCTTTTTACATCTCAACTTTGTTAGAATGGAAACTTGGAACCTATATGACTCGATCTAATGATTGGCTAGTTTTTTTTCCCTTTGATGCCCCTAACTCATGGAATGTCCTCTAAGACACTCTATAGCTTGGGATTCTTCCCTCACATGCTAAGTTTAAAACCATAATCTAAACCGTAAATTGTAGAATTCTATTGTTTTATCTTCATATTTGATTATGTTTTTGTGTTTTTTATTGTTATGTATTGTCTTGATTTATGTAAGCTTGTCAATTCATATTCAGTCTGCAACGCCTAGTTTTGACAGTTTGATCTGAATTTCAGGAGCCAGGTGCATGCTGCAGTTCCGGAGTATGTATCCACAACATGGCAGCTTGCTCATAAACTTTATTTTTTTTCCACCTAAACGGTTCACAAAAAATATGTTTCTTAAAACATTTTAGGCGAGAAATTGGATATGCAATTGCTGGATCGTAACTCATATTTGATCTGCAACATCTAACGTTAGTTTGACAGTAAGATAAACTTGAACTTGAAACTTCAACTTGAGTTTGACCTGAAGCCTGCAGTTTCGTAGTTGGGCATGGGAAAAACATGATAGCTTGCTCGTAAGTAAACGTTCTCTGTTTCCACCTAAACGGTTCACTTAAATATGTTTCTGACAACATTTTAGGTGATCAATAGGATAAGCAATTGCTGGATTTAACTCATATTTCATCTGCAATGCCTAGTTTGACAGTTTCATCTGAATTTCGTGAGCCCATGGATGTATTATAGAACAGGCGCATGCCGCAGTTCCTGGGCTGTGTGTGTGTTGTGCACAAAGAAACAGCTCGTCAAGAACAGGACTGAAAAAGAGAGGTATAAAGGCATGCTAGAATACATAATCTGAGTGGTATTTTCAGTGAAAAACCTGTTTTGGGCACCTCAAAAACCTCAAATATCATCTTGTTGAAAATGAGTGTAATATGGGACCTTCAAAAACAGATGTAGGTACAGATAACGCTCTGTGCGTTTGCTTGAAAAGTCAAGACATTTGGATTGGTGCGCAGTGAGATGGAGGTGTGTTTGATTTGTATCACAGGCCAGTTGAATTGCAGGCAGGAGAGGCAGCGGGCCAAAATGAACTGATGAATTCAGTCTGTGGTCAGACTCATGACAACTTAGCCAAAACCAAAAGTGAGACTTAACACGGATGGGATATAAACATTGTGAGAGCAAAGAATACGGCGAAAATGGGTTTATTTGGGTGGAAACGTGAATATAAACAAAAGTGAGCTGTTTACAAGAAAATGCCATTAATTATCTTTAACGTGCTCTTAAAAAAGTAGTTATCAAGTTAACACTATAAAAAAAATTGTTGTTCAACTACATCGGTGGCCGATAGCGGGTATATCCCCGAACGGCCCGAATTCTCAATCCACCTTTTGTGACCATGCCCCTAATTTGAGCTGTTGAGGGGTAGTTATTGTTTTTAGTTTTGTGAGAATGGCACCACCATGAGGCCAGATGACTCTGGCTATGGTAAGGCAAACATATTTGTCAAGTTTGGTGGAAATCGGATCAGGAGATACACTAATGTGAGTATCTTCCTCTAGGGGTCATTTATGTGCACAGCAAATTAGAAAAGATTTGAATCAAAAGGTATTCAAGATACACTAATTCTAAAGTTGAAAGTTTGGCCTGATGGTGGCACTAGAGGAAAGATCATGGGGTAACCAAAATGGGGTCATGAATGTACACAGCAAATTTTTTAATATTTGAATAAAAGCTATTCGAGATACACTAATTTGAAAATGTAAAGCTTGGCCTGATGGTGGTGCTAGAGGAAAGGTCATGGGGTCACCAAAATTAAGAGGCTTCTTCCTCTAGGGGTCATGAATATGCCCCTTGGTCTAAGTTGAAAATAATCTTAATTGAATAATTATCTTTTAAAGGATAAGGCCAGTGTAGTTTTATTTTGTTCTTATTGTCAACATAGCCTACGAAAAGACCAAAACCAACAATGCATTTGTTCTACTTACAAGTATTGTCCGTCCAGCCAACACTAGATGATAGATTATATGTCCAGAAGTCATAGAACTCCGTTGTTGTCTAAACTGCTAAACTGCTAAAACAAGTCACAGAGCTACTGTTTGTTTTGGTCAGTATAATTCATAATTGCGATGAACACGAACATTGCAGTTTTTCCTGGAATTACTTTATGAGGTGACCACGATCACCTCAAGTCTGCGTGAACTGGAACTACTTCCGAGACAAACGCTGTCACTTCATGAAGTAATTCCAGGAAAAACTATGATGCTTGTGTTCATTGCAATGATGAATTATACTGACCCAAACAATCGACTCTGTGACATATTTGTGCGGTTTTTGGACAACATGACATCTGGATAAGAGCTATTATCTGGTGTTGGCTGGACTAATTATTTATTTTCCAGCACCTCTTTCTTCCCTTGTATTGAACACACCATTTTTGGTAGGTGTCGCACATACCGAATCGTCTTCCCTGCCTGGCTACCCCACACCCAAAAGTAAAAAAAACACTTTTACAAACTGGGCTGTACATTAGGAAGGCAGTATTCCTGGCTCCAAAAAGTACAGCTAATTGATTCATTAAAGCTAATTTATTGCTTGTGGAATCAATCTGAACAGCTTCTTTAGGCGTGTTAATCTGAAGACAGCAAACCTTAGCCAAATGGCAATTACCTATGTAATTTTCCCCCAGTGCCTAAATAACATTTCAGACTGCCAAATCCATAAAGACTAGGCAAAACCCATTTTCCATAATATGTCCCCTTTAAAGCTATGTTTATGATCTCATAAGCGACAATAATCCCCCATTACCCATGGAAATAGTTCATATCCTCATTTCCTCTATCCTCACACCACCCATTTCCTTTAGTCTTGGGACTACACACACACACACAGAGCACGGTCTCATGCATTAGTCATACAGCCACCACATGGACTCATCCATAGTTGGCTTCCTAAGTTCTTCAGCGAGAGTTATCAGAATATTAGAAACTTGGTGAAGTTGGTCTCCCTACTTGCTGATAATTGATTACCCAGCTCAAAGACACCCTGAAACTGCCATCTAATCTCAACACCAGTCTCATCGTCAGCGTGTCCCTCTTTTACTCCTCGATTCATAAACAACCATTTAATCTCTTATTTATGAGAAAAACAAGTAGCGAGTTAGATGGACCAGCACAGAGGAGCTTCAGTGAGAAAAAGGACTGTGCTGTGTTGTGTTCTCAGTCACATACCCTCAGTGAGCATCATGGAGCTCACACTCCAAAGGGAAGAGCGCAGCTAGGGATGGAAGCAATCAAATCCATTGAGGATAATTAGCTTCCTATCATGTTTATGTGTGCTGGAATTAATTGTATCACGCGGTGGCTGTGTAAATGCAGAGTATATCAAATCAAGCAGTCTGGTTAAGGGCGGTAGGAAGTGGGAGGAGGGAGGAGGGGAGGGGAATGGATAAGGATGCTTGTAGTGTCATGTTATGCACATATTCTGCTCCGCTACGAAGGGGTTCTCACTCTGAAAGGGTTAAATGTAGTATCTGTTGCTGCCTGTTGTAATTGGTAGATACCTCCTTTTAATCCTGAGATGAGTCTCAGGGGATTTCATTAGCTTTACATGTGTACATGTATGTGTGTGTGTGTGTGTGTGTGTGTGTGTGTGTGTGTGTGTGTGCGCGCGCGCGCGTGTGTGTGTGCATGTGTGCATGTGCACGTGTATGTACTGTATGTGCATCAATTTCTATTTCAGAACAGTATGTCCATTATTTATGTGCAGTAAATATTGTCAGTACAATATTTATATACATTAAGTGCAAAAGTGGTACCATTAGCTAGCCAG
>OMKL01064540.1:0-10741 GCA_900302295.1 Parasudis fraserbrunneri | reverse complement strand
TGCACACACACACACACACACACACACACACACACACACATACACAAACTGCACAGACACACAAACTACACACACAGGCTACATACAAACGAAGACGCACAGCTCAGACAAAACGGCACAAGGCCAAGTTGGTACAGGCTTTTAGAGCCACACACATAGGATGACTAGAGAACCACAAATAATGCATAATATTCTCAGTACGTACACTCAGACACACACACACACACACACACACACACACACCCCATAGACAGACACAGGAGGCGCCAGTCACATTATACACACTGTAGACACAGGTAACAGCCTGCTAACGCGGCACACACGGTCAGTAGACGGACATGCTCAAAAGGTTCACACATATTATTATCGACCTGAGAGGAAAGTCCTCTTTTACACTGAGATTTAGCCAGGGGAGGAATTTCTTCTCTTTGTTGTACTAATCCTATTCTGATCAAACCAGTTAAATGGTTGGTAGATTATTTATTCATTTGATTAAATGTCTAGTTTCTGATCATATCTGGTATGAATAAAAGGTTGGTAGATAATTGCTTAGGCTATTTGATTGCATTTCTTGATTCTGATTAAAGCTGGTATGCATAAATGGTTGTTAAATAATTTATTATTTATTTAAATGTCTCGATTCTGATCAAATCTGGTATGAACAGCCTACAAATTGGTAAATCATTTACTGTTTGATTAAATTTCAGAGAAAGAAAATCCCACCCTACTCATTCCTGACTGAGTAGACTGAGATGTTTGGACAGAGTACAGACTCTGTCTTTATACGAGAGTCTGGGTACCAAGAGGCTAACACAGTCTAGGCCTACACACTCAGCCAAAACCCTGACAAACACATTTTCTCTCCCATACACACCTACAGACAGACAGTCAGGCAGCATTTACACACACACACACACACACACACACACACACATAGATCTGCCACAAAATGGCAAAGAATCCATACAAGGGGACATAATTGCAGCTATTATATTTGAGCAGACGACATTATCCTTGGAATACAGAGCAACTAAAGCTGGTTGTAAATCTCTGTGTGGCACTGCCAATCTGTGCAAGTGTATACAACTATACGGCATTAAAAGACGGAGCAAGGATATAACAAAACTAACATCCGAATTATGATATGGACAAGAAAAAAACATAATTATAAGGGAATGGGCAGGAAAATATTAATCTTCATTAGGAATGAATGGGGATTATATGTGTCCAAACCACCTGAAATCCTGAGAGAAACTGAAAACAAAAAAACATCTCTGAAACAAAGGATGATCTGGAAGAGTGGGGGATACTCACAGCTTCAGAGTTGTCGATAAATGGGTCAGTCTCGTCATAACCAAAACCTATGTCAATAAGGTCCTGCATTCTGTCCTTCCTCTTTTTCTTCCCAGTATTACCCTGGAACAGAGGTTCAAACACACACATGTATGCACTGCACAGGGAACCAACTACATAAGAAACAAACAGCAAAATATTTATAATGATTTTTTTTTTTAAGTCATGCTGGCTAAAACACACAAGAATGATATTATACATTTATCGTGGTATTATCTACAACTGCATATCCATAAAAAGAACTTACATATTTGTTTTCAAATTTTTTTGCCAGGGCCTCCACCTGTTGTCTCTCTCTCTCATCGTCATTGAAAGGGTTGTTAGGGTCCAGGGCTGGAGTTAGACTTGGAGGATTGTTCTTTGCCTAGAATTTAAAAATAAATTAAAAAAATAAGTAATTATTGAAAACGTTATGGCCTGCCCACTGCAAAGAAACTAAAATGATTGTATAAATGCAACAAAATTGTTGCAAAACTAAGATATGGAGCAAGGCTGACATGCAATTCTCATCATCAAAATGGCATTAACTTATTCATAGCAATACCAATAGGGTAATTTATAAACTTCATGTCTACTCAACATGTAAAAAAAAAAAAACTAAAAAAAAACATTACACCTATGTATTATTTATAATTGCACAAGAGTAAGAAGAACCAGTCTTGTCTTGATCTCACAGCAGCCTGACATTTGCCTAACTCCATACTACATCCTGGTATTTCCATCAGCAATGCTCTCCAATCTATCACCCGCAGACAGAGGGCCAAACTGCATGTGGCATTTTCAAGTGCTGTAATGGCTGTGTGACTAGGCTGTTGCCGGGCAAGTCTAAGTGAGTAGGACACAGGTAGCAGCGAAAGATAAGCATTATCGTGTCATGTGCAAAGGAGGTCCAAAACTAGCAAACGTTATTATTTTTTAAAGTGCCGCTGAAGTTGCAACACTTGGCCGACCAGATAGAGTAGACGGCTGAATGAATTGCTAAACTGGTGCCTTTTGTGTGGAGACCATGAATGGTCATTTCCACCACGACGCTAGTCCATGGAAGGACAAGGTGGACTTCCCGTTTAGTAAGCAATGACAAGTCCCACACACTTCCCAGTGCAATAAAATGAACTCTAGATCCACGTTTCCCCTGGCCTAGTACGGGGTCATACCTGAAGATTTTGGATGAGTTCGCTGTAATTAAACTCGGCAGATGAGTGATCGTTGGGTTCAGCCAGAGAAAGGTTCAATCGCACCGTAATCTTCTTTGCTTCTGCCTGGTCCCTGTCGCCAGTTTTGTCGAAACGACCATTGCCACCTCCTGCCCCGGTCGCTGCCGTGTCGACCTCCCCATCTCCATCAAAGTTGATGTCGGCCTCATCCTCTAACCGGCGTTTCCTAGACTCCGTGGCTGATCCAGCAGCGAAGGCCGAGAGGGTGACAAATTGTACTTTTCTCGGTTCGGCCATTTGGATGAGCTGCCTGCCTGAACCTCGCTCCGGACAGACAGCACCGACAGCGCGAGCTACTTCGCGAAACTACTCCAAATTGGTAAATTGAAGGATGTTCCGCGAAGATGCAATGGCTACTTAGTGCCTATATAGATGTAAGGGGGTCCACCGCACCATACGAATTGGATTTCAGGGGATGTGATGGTCGGGGAAAAGTTGTTTTTTCAGTAGCTTCTTGCATCCTCAAATTGCTATGGGACTGAGACATTCACAGGAGCCATCTTGGATTTCGGGAGTAAATAAAATATCAGAGAGGTCACTGGGCCTGCGCGTACTGCCAAAACGGAAGCAGCGTGAGCGAGGGGGGTCAGCATATCCAATCATCGTCTGCCCCATGCCTAAACCCGCCTCTATCACAACAGGCGATAATAAGACAATCATAAGATGGTACTATTATTATGACCTTTATAAAGATGTGTCTGTGTGAAGGACAAGTAGCGAAACCAAAGTCTCCAGCACATACATCTGAACACATATCTGCAATTTGCTCTCGGTTGTAGAAAAACTGAGCAGGTTTTCATTTGATGTCATTCTTATCCTCTATTCACACAGAGCTAAGGAAAATGCTGAATTGTGCGTTTTTCTACAATGGCCTGCACACACATCAAATCCAAAACGGAAGCAAACAAGCCCGTTGATTGGCTTTCTCGGTTTCCACCCTGATCACACTCCTATGCAGAAAGTTGGACGACGTTCCACTGTCAAACATTGTTTTGCAGGCTGTGACGTACAGGCGTAGAGGCAGCTCTGCGTAGGAGCGTGCACCCTGATCCAAATGATAAATAATTACACTGACATGGCCACCTGTTGATGTGGGTTTATGTGTGCATGTAATTTCATAAAAGCAATGAGCAAAATGCTTATGTTAACAATACAAAACACACCACACTAAATAATTCAGCACAATAAAAATGTGATAAAAAAAGAAAATATAATTTAATACTTGGTTTTCAGTGTTTTTTTTATACAAATATACTTTAATAATTTCATTGCCATTCAAAATTGACATGTTTAATTACAAAAGAGATACACAGATAATAAATACAATCGCTCTATCTTTGTTTCACTAAAGCAATAGCTCATTCTGTGTATGCTTAAACTGGCATACAAATATGATTCATACCAGACAGACGCTACATGGTAACACACATAACAATTCATATTACTCAAATAACCCAACAGACTACATGTGTATATACATAACATACAGTAGCTATAGCCTATTGATATGTATTAAGCCAGTGGCTCTCAACCTTTTTGGTTCACAACCCCTAAAAACAGAGGGATGCCTGTTCGTGACCCCCCTTGTCAAGCATAGACAGAATGTTAACTGTGACACAAAATTATTTTTTATTTCCCCTCTTCAGGCTATTTAACTTGATTAATGATTGGAGGTCTTTAGACTTCAAATATTCTTTATTTCACAGGATCAAGCATCTATTCCAAAAATCATAAACATGATGTTGTTTGTATATTTTCATGACCCCCAAAAATAATTTTGCAACCCCCAGTTTGAGAACCACTGTATTAATCTATAACCTAAACTGCCTAAACTCCTTTCAATCCACCCAAAAAGCACACCAGTGTTTCACTTTTCTATACTGAAAGCAGAAAAGCCATTTTTGAACAGTTGTATAACAACACTGACTCACCCTCATCCTATAATTCTAGATGGAAGTGGTGGGGGGTTGGGGGCCATATTCAGTGACCAGCAATATTCATGTTTTATGCCCCCATTGACTTCCACTTGCATGCATACGCTGACTAACACAATGCTAACGCTTTGTGCTTCCAATATCTTAACACTGGTGCAGGTGCTTCTTGGATGGACTTCCACTATAGCCGCATTTCCACCACAGGAACTTTCCCATAGGAACTAGGAACCTTTTGAGGAACCTTTTGAGGGTCTAAATTAAGGTCTGGGGACTTTATTTTACCCCCCAAAAAGTCCACAGACACAGACGTAGGGTCCATATTTTACTATACTGATCATGTCGGGAAATCAATTCAAATGAGATAGCCTAGACTGATTACAACTACTAATACTAAGTGTTGCAAGATGATCAAATTGTCATACATTATGGGACTTTTGGCATTATTGATCGTACATCGTACAGAGGGTGAAATTATTGTACAAATACAATAATTATCGTACGACTGGCAATGCTGGGGGGGGGTAGTACTTTGCAATGGTACAGGAACTTTGGGGGTGGGGCTTGCAGCACTGAACATTTCATTGGTCGAGCTTGAGAATCCAATACTGCAGACCATTGATAGGTCAATGGAAATTGTCAAACATCATCCCATGTTCATGTCTCGTCACCGGCAGGCACCAACTGCCATTCGAGAGTAACGTTAACTAGCACATTACACCTGAATAGTTCACTAAAATATGTTTCTGACAACATTTTAGGTGAGAAATAGGATATGCAATTGATGGATCTTAATTCATATTTGATCTGCAATACCTAGTTTGACAGTTTGGTATGAATTTCGTGAGCCAGCCAGGCGCACCAGAGCGCCTGTACATTCAAATACAACGCAAAACAAAATTTAGAGGCAGCGCGAATGCGTACAAAGTCAATTGAAAGACACGAACGGAGGCGAACAGTCACAGCTTCGCTCTAGGCGGCGTGAACAGCGTTCACTTGAGATGAAAATAGCAGAGTGATAAATTTGGCAAAATTTGTTTCACCGAAACACAACATTTCTTAGCTTACACAAGCTTGTTATAACTAAGAGATTTGCTGAAATCATTCATTTCCTGGATGACAGTGTGGCCAGCTGGGCAATAGCGAACATTAAATACTTAACCTGCAAACATAAGACTGTTCTGATAGCACAATATTGATGTAACTACGAGATTCGCTGAAAAAAAAAAACTTGTTTTTAATGCATAGTATATTTAACATTTTACACCTACAATATGATGTTCACTCCGGCATTTCCACGTCTGCTGATTACCAGAGTCTCAGAACAGCAAACGTCCGAGGCGGACTAATTTGCCTAATCTTCTCGAGTCTTTAGACTGTGGTGGAAATGCAGACAACAATGGGCTGAAGGAACCTTTTAGTTCCTTGAAAAGTAGTTCCTGGGACTAAAAGTTAGCATTACGAGAGAGGAACTCTGTTGTCTTTGGCCCACTTTCTTAGAGCTCTGATGATGTACTCCACCTGGGGGTTTCCTGAGCTTCGCAGCAGGGGCAGCACCTCTTTCAGTGTCTCCCTGGAGAGAAATCAAAACATGGTCAGATAGATAGATAGATAGATAGTTACTTTATTAATCCCCTTGGGGAAATTCACAGGATATGTCAGGATATGTAGGGAGAAAAATCTTTAGGCCAACTGGTCAACATCTTTCATAACATTTCATAAATGTATATATGTAAAATTTGAACACAAAGAATGTTCTTCAATAAAAGTAAGGTTTTCAAAACGGAATGAAAGGAATTTCTTTCTGAATGCTTGTTTTCTGACTGAAGAAAATAATTCTAACAAGTATTCGATCAGAAAAACAAAGCCCAAATTGTGACAGAACAAGAGACTGACATACTTGGACTCTCTGCCTGCCAGTATGAGCTGGAAGATTCCGACACAGGCTCCTCTCTTTCCCTCCCAGTAGTTAGAGCCTGGGTCCAATTTCTCAAGCGCATCGAATGCTTTGGCTGCATAGTAGAACTGACCCATCTGAACAAAAACAGGACATGATAGTGAGCACTTGGATACAATGGACTAGCTCCTCAGACATGGCTTAATTAAACCTAGTCCTAGACTAGCATGGTTTCTAAGTGGAGATTTCAGTCTCAATCTGCATGTCTATGAAACCAGCCCTCTATGGAGAGAGGGAGATGCCTATAGTCAGCTGTTTACATCAGTGGCTGCATGATAAAGGAAGTAAAGATGAGCTCATGCAGGATAATCTACCGATAGTAGTTACTTCAAAAAGTCCTGTTGTAGTTGAAAATGGCATTGGAAAGAAAAGCATTTTGACTTATTGCACATCATCAATACTGAGCAGTTGAAAGGTGAAATTGCCCCTAGATCAATTGGGGAATTTTTCCTCTTGTGACTGCAGTTAGAATTAGGGGCAGGGCAACTGTTCCCATGGGCAGCGGTATTCCACTCGTTATTGATATTGATTGATTGAATTGGTATTGATGGTTTTAGTGGAACGTTTGATGTGTTACTAGGAAACAGCAGCGACATCAGTTGATTTACTGTTGCAGTGTTTGCTAATAACAACAACACAAATCAAATGCAGTCCATTCTAGAGTGCTGGTTTATGTTTCTTTTTGTTGTCAAGCTGAAGCAGTCTATAGCAAACTAGTGTGCCTTAAGATTTTGCTAAAATGTAAGGTTAATCTATTTTTAACGGGACACTCATAACACAATCATTACTCCTCTATTAATGTATTACACTTGAAATAACAGTGTCATACCACATCCTTAAGTCACAACAGTAGTCTACGGTATTCACAGGCATATAGAATATACCCACCTCTTTCTCTGGCCACATATCATCCTAATTATCATTAAAATACATTAGAAGATTGGAGTCAAAGTATACCTACCACCCCCAACTGCACATCACTCAGTTATGTGTTATGACACTGTTATTACAATACATTAATAGGTCAGTGAATAATAAGTTATGAATGTCCTTTTAATGTCCATTACCGAATGTAAATATACCAACATAAATACATTTAACCTTTTTCATCCCATTTTTTAGGCTTGTTCAGTAGCTTGTTGTATTTGCTTACCGATTGGTATGAACAAACTAGACTCTGTGACATTTCCAAATAATTCATGTTTGATGAGACTTTCTTCAAGCAGTTAATAACTTGGAATGCCCTGGAAGTTGTGCTTTGCTCAAGTGTGCATTGGTACCAAAAAGGTTAAGAAGCACAACCCTGGCCAGTACATAAGGTTAGCCGAACCCTAGAGCAGACAGAGAATGATGCTACTTCACAACAGCGATAGCAAAGTTATAATGCAAAAATGTATGCATCGTCAATACCGAGTAGTAGACAAATACTAGATCCACCAGAGAGGTTACCAGGTGCTGTAAGTGAGAATATAAGAGTAAAGGATGATGCCACCTTGTAGCAATCGTTAGCCATGAGCTGCAGCATATTGAAGGAGTCTGAAGAGGTGCCCATTTTCAGATATAGTTCCCAGGCCAGACGACCCCTCTGGTTCATTATGTCTGAAGAAAACAGAGAGAGACAAGCTCACTGATCATTACTCATTCACAGTCTGTGATTATTATAGATTCAAATGTGTTAAATATTATTCAGAGATTGCCAAGTCCTAGACTGCATAAGAAATTCTTTCAATGTCAGCAAAGTCAGCCACAATCTGTTCTTCATATTGATTGACTATACATACAGCAGCGAGCCAGCCAGCTTAGGTACACATAGTCACTCTTGATCTTGTCACTCTGAATCAGCTGAAAAACCTGAAAAATACATAAAAAATGTCTTTGCAAATAACTGTAGCAATTAAGTTAACAATGAAAAACATGTTGTTTCATAAATATTATGTCATACAAGTCATGTACCTCTTCTGCCTCTTTGTAGTTGCCAAGGGCTGCTTTAGCCTGAGCATAGTTAAAATTGAATGTGTCATCGTTATAGAAGTAACTCTGCAAAACAGAAAAAACGCAATTGTAAAAATCACATCGTCTAGTCATTCCACACATACATGTTGGAGTGCCCACACATCCCAAAAAAACCACACAGCGAGTGCAGGTCTTTTTTTTTCTTTGTTGGAAAAACAGAAAAAAAAAGCACACCAAATTGAAAAGAAAAAACACCACCTTCACACAAGTGCTCACCAAGCACCACTTGTGAACTGAATGGATGCTTTTCAAGCACAGTGTGTGGGAGTCTTTTCATTCAATCCACTCTTACTTACAGGTAACATAATACAATAATACTGCATCAGTTCTCCACTAGAATATGTAGTACAATGTGTGTTTTGTACTGAGCAAGGCTAACCTTGACTGAGTTTAGATATATGAGCACGTCTTCAAACTGTCTCAAAAGGAAGAAGCAGGAGGCCATGCACTGTCTGCCGGGTATGGTGTCTGAAAGGACAAAGTCAAAGTGAGACAGACAAACAGACAGACAGACAGACAGACACACACACACTTTTTGTTCCATCATATTTCTATTCAACATACCACATTCACTAGCCGAGCCACCGACCAACTGGAAAAATTGTTGAGCAATTTTCAGGTGGTCCCTCTGAAAGATGCCAGCAGAATACACATATAAGCAATGAACTCACTGCCTTCACCATAATCCTTATTGCCATGTCTTGGTTTGCTAGTTAGATGTACTCACAGATCCAATTTCTTGTCCCAATGCAGCATTCACCACTCCCTTCAAAATATATTCCTGAGAGGGGAAACAAGAAACAATCAAGGTAAAACTTAGCATGCCCTCATCCAGTCCATCATTAATGGTGCAAGAATTTGAATTACAATTCTGTTAAGCTCAATGCTACTTTGAGAGGACCTGCAAAATGGAGGGTCGCAGCTTATCACAAATGACGTGCCTATTTTTTAAATGTATTCTACTGAAATGGACTGATGGTGCTCTTCAAATGCAGTCAATAAAAACGTATTAGTAGTAGGATGCCAAGATATTCCATTTAAAATGTTCTCAGTGTGCACTTTTGTGATGGTACTTCTCACCCAGAAGTCTCTGTCCCTGCATAGTTTATGCTTCATAGTATTATTGTGCTTCACGAGTGCTTCATGATGAAACTTTGTGGTCTAATCAGTAAACTGTGTTTTCCCTGTAACTGTTTGGCCATACTGAGAACAATAGATAGTCTACAGTATAATACTGTATTTGCAACATCTCAGCTACTGAGCCACGAGCCATTCCTGTGGGAAAGAGTCTGCCTTTTTCATGAGATCGCCTGCTGACTCGTCTAAATCGCCCCCCTCGTTGTAAGGGACTACTGTCTGTGGCTCAGAAGGATCTGAATTATATTTTCTTTTGAAAAATGACTGGATGCGTTGTAATGCCGCACTGGAGGGAGAGCGAGGAGTGCCTGAGCGGCCCACATAGGTATTGCTGTGGAGAGCCTCACGTCTGTCTGTCTCTCTGTCACTCTCTCTCACACAGACAAATAAATATTCTCTCCCCCCCCCAGTAATGAATAACTGAGAAATGAACGTTATATATGACGATGATTGAAAAAAGAAGGGGGTATATTTGCAAGTTGCCCTGGTGTGACTAGATAGTCACTGTCAAAAAGAATTGTCATAAAATGCAACTAAATGGTCGGTCTGGGGATCCGTAATCACCACTACGCACTCTCTTTAATTTAGTTAAAATAATAATATTTCTAACACATATGAAAACATGTTGAGGAACAGGCCAGGTAATATTATTTCCTTGTGTCCAGGATCATACTTCAAGAGATTATTTTGCCCATTTGCGATCAGGGATATGGACAGTGGGTGGGGTGTGCCAGTGGATCTCCAGGGCTGCAGAGAAAGATAGCGGTTCCTGTACTCCTGTAGAAGTGCATGTGCTATGTGAAAATACCTTAATTAGTGAAATATCACCTGGAAAGCCAGTGTTATTTAGAATATTTACCTGTGGTGTGGTTGGAACCAAGTCTTTAATGAGGTTGTATGCCTCTTGGACATCATCTAGAAATGTTAGATGGAGGATATTCATTTCAGTACTAAACTAAAATTAAAAATTCAATGCTAGTCACATGGAAAGGATACTGAAAACACAGCTGATTCCGCATGCAAGACATGACTGCATAACCACTCAGGGGGGAAGATAAAGGGGGATAAAAATAAAATTTCTGTTGTTGAAAATGACATTATGACTTCCCCACACACACACACATATATACACACAC
>OMKL01064534.1:0-10520 GCA_900302295.1 Parasudis fraserbrunneri | reverse complement strand
TACAGTATAGATGGTGACCATGGTCCTCTGCATTATTCACACACACACACACACACACACACACACACACACACACACACACACACACACACACACACACACACACACACACACACACACACACACACACAGGGGCAGTGTGTCTCTTCCTGGAAGGACATATTCATAGAAACAAACAAAGTTTGCGTGCAGAGAACTTCCACTGGGCGACATTCTGGACATTTCCAATGACGCTGGGTGACCTTCTGCCAGACTTGCTATACCCCTGTTTTTCACCACAGCCCCTCCAGGTCCTACTAGCTCCCCTCTGGCAGTCAGCATGCACTGTAGCTCAGTATAATTGGCTTGAGAAGTGAACCGCCAGCCAGAGCAGCTGTAGCTACAGTTGGCTGTTGTTTTCTTGTGAGATTTGAATCCAGGCTTCACATATTATGAACATATCATGTCTTAATGCAGATAAATATTTTGTTAAGCTCTACACAGACTGTGCAATTTTTGCTGTCTTTTGGCCATCCCAGTGTTCGTCTACCAAGATATCTTTACAGTCATTCAATATAGAGCCATGAAACAACAAGCATGTACTTTGTGATAAGCTGCAACCAATCTGGCTACAGGACACCCCCCCCCCCATTCTTCCTGGTACTTGCTGCCTTGATATGTGCTGCAAACCGAGCACAATCTTTATGCAGTTATCTAGTAGCAAAACTGTAGACCTAGGATCGCTGGAAATGTGCATGAATTATAGTGTCAATTGGTTGTACGGTATACAAATTATGTCTTGTCAGAGTTGTACATTTAGAAATGTGATCATAGCGCATCTGGTAGAATGGTGTGATATTTGTTGTGATATTTGTTGTGATGATTTGATGTGATGCATTGGCACACTATAATATCTATCAGAGTGGCAGATTTAATTTCTCTATCGTGATTTTTGTGAATAGAGCCACCATGTTGCGGAATAACACAAAGCTTTGCACAATTCTTCCTAATTATGGAGCAAACATGGGTGTCAAGTTTGGTGCAAATAGGACAAAGTGTTCATGAGTAACATGTCATGTCCTGTTTACAATGCTTTTTTCCAAAATGCACTTGGGTGTGGCGGATATACAGTTTGGTTTAGCAATTTGAATGACAGATGAAATGTTGGTCCCTAGATCCCACATTACAAGTTTAATCAGAATTGGGAAAACAGCCTCAGATGAGTAAGGGAAAAGGTGATTTTCCAAAAATGCCAACAGTAACACAAACAAATACATTTATTTTGAAGTAGCCTCATTTTAAGCTATCTGTCTTATGGGGGCTGCAATGTTTTTTGTTGGCATGGATACACCGTGTGTCACTGGTTGATAAGTAAGTAGCATATAGTGAACTGCCAGAGGTTATCAAACCAGTGATACACTGCATATCCATGACAACAAAACCATCAGTCAGCTTGTACAGGAGCTAGGGTTCCAAATATCTGAACTATCCCTTTAAAGTAACCAGTAGCCTACTTGAAAAAGTCCCCTAAAATGGAATTACTCAAGTAAAGAACAGCTACATCAGAATCAGAATCCCTTTATTCGCTAATGTAGGGACACAGCAAAATTTGACTTGGTTATCTGTGCAAAAGCATACAATCATCCACTTTCTAACAGGACAACATGACAGGGTACACGACAGAGGACATCTCACATAATGCAAAGACAAGTGTTGTGAAGAGGTGGTTACCAGGGAGGGTCACAGTGATCTACATGCCCTGCTAAGTAGATCATTTGCTTCAGCCTGGTCTTATAGCAGGAGGAGACTTAACCTCAACCAGAGGTAATGAAGACAGTAATGGAGGTGGTGAGAATGCTTTCAATTGTCACTATATAGATCTGAACCAGGATGGGAGGGGAGATGTTCAGCGTGTTAAGTTGTCTCAAAAAGTACATCCTCTATATTTACAATATTGTACATAAGCACAGTACTTGAGTAAAAGTACTTGGCTACTTTCCACCCCTGCCTAGAAGGCCTTTGGTGTCAGTAGGAACATGGAATGTTGCAGTCCTCTCAACTCCCTTGTTTGATGTTGAATCCCTCTCAATCAGCTGAGCTTTAACACAAAAAACTCCAGTGAAAGAAAGTTCAGCACACCCACTCTTAACGACTAGAAAAGTTCCTGTAGGCAGGTAGGTAGGCAGGTGTATATGCATAATTCCGTAAGCTGTCGGCCTAATCAGCGTTCATTTGTTCCAGTCATCAGAGTAGCTTGGGGCGTGCCATCAGGAGGTCCCCAACACCACAGTACTATACGGAACCTCATCTGGAGGGTGTCAGGAGATCTGCAGGACTCTAATTACTTCCCTATTTTCCCTCTTGCCGGAGACACCGTCTGATAGATTGTCACGTCGCTCTCCTTCGCTACACCGGAGCTAGCGATTTTGGCGGAAAGCAGGGTAAGACACAATAAAGAGGTGAGACAGATGAGATAATACGGTATGCACGGAGAGGAAGAGAGTATTGAGGCGACAAAGATAGCCGGGTATAGTAGTGCTGCCATGAAAGGGTGTAGAAATAGATTTTTTTTTTTGGAGAGGTAGAAAGAGGAGTGAGGAAGAGAGAGAGAACGAGAGGGAGATAAAGCAGATTGAGGCTATTGGACAGAGAGAATGAGTGAGATAGAGGGCAAGTGACGGGGTTATTTTTAGCCAGGCAGTGCCACGAATATCACAGTGTTGGTTGGCTGGCCTGGCACCTGAACCAAGCTATGAAGCCATTCTGCCAGCCACCCTGTCAGAATAAGACACCGTGTCATCAAAACATCCCCTTGGCCTCCATGACAGGGCACCACCGACAACTCACCCAGGTCTTGGCCCTCTTCGATATTTGTTGAACTCACTTTGATGGAGTCATTCATCACTTGGCCTTAAGGAGCTTTGAACAGACCTCTCAAGTGTTGTCGTCATTTAAAAAAAGAAAAAAAAAGATAAAAAGAAAATGGCTCCTTTTTTTTCACCTATGGCAAAAATGAACAGTGCTTTTCTTTCTCGTTTACTAGTAAGTTTGTCCTTTACAGTGCATTTGGGATGACAGGTAAAGTGACATTTTACAGAAGGATTATATGTTTTGCTAACTAGCCTATTTTTAAGAGCCACATTGCTAACACTAAAGGAGTGGATGTTGTAATGTCGTTACTCCCCCACTATGAGAATGCACTGAAGCTGGTGATGTTGGGGGAGCTGTGCTGCAATGCTAAGCTAGTTTTTTGTTTTTTTAGTGCTGCTTCAAAATGTAAAATCCTGTGCCTTATCAGAGAGAGAGAAATCAATATTAGAATACTTCACTCAAGGTAAAGAGCCTGTGTGAATCACAGACGAAGCTAGGGGTGATCTTTATTTTTTGTTAATTTTTCCATAGCATGGGAGACTGGTGGGGCTTATTTGGCTTACCACTGAATATTACCACACACGAAAGGTATATGATGTCTCTGTTTAGAATTCCACCTCAACAACACTCTGCTCTTGCCCCACTGTCAGGAGCTTGTAAGGAAATGAAAATGTCTTCTTTGACATTCAACACTGTTTTGTTACCATGACTCATCGCCTTGCTCTCTCATTGCTTTCACACAAGGGACAGGACGAAAATATCCATTCATAGAAGCAGATGAACAGTGGGGGGGGGTGGGAGGCAAGGAGTGACTCCGTGCAGGGAGAGGACGATCAATTCAATCAGTACATTCACCCACTGAGCTTTTTTTGTTGTTGTTTGATCCAGGGTGGAACATTGTTGTGACAGCCTCTCCTGTGGCCAACACAACTGCTGCCTCTATAATTACCTGTTTTGCATTTCTCCATGAGCAAATCGGATATTTTCCGATGGCGGTGCACACTACGGACCCCAGTTAACCACTGCTCAAGCGGATCCTGAAGTCACATTGCTCTGTTGCATATCAACTACCGCCAAGTCATTCTTTGTGGGAACAATGGTAGTGGAAGCAATCTCCACACACTGCAGTTCACCACACCGATAATCAAATTTCTAATTTCCGCAGAGATCCTCTATTCAGCCTTGCTCTTCTTTTTTTTTTTTTTTTTTTTTTTTTCAGGCTTCAGTCCAGACTTGAAAGAAATAGAGGTTGAAATAATGGGGACAGAATATGGGCAGGAACAATTTATGAATTCCAAGTAAAGATTTAGCAAAGATCAATTTGAAATAACTGATATTTACTGATGAGACAAATAAACGGATATCATGGACATGTCATGACAAATGCCATGGTAGCCTATGGTAATAACACAGGGATTAGGGACAGCAATCTAGCTGTACACACTTATATCTCCCCAACACATTCCCCACATCCATCCGCAGATGGCATTATAATGGCATTACCTGTCAAACAGGGGTGTGGGAGCATCTGTAAATCTGGCTTATTACAGTTCACCCCAGTTTATATTCTAGTCAAGTATCTCTCCCTGAAACATAGCTGCTGTGCTGCCCTACAAAGGCAAATCCGTAGTGTTACCACTGTTAGAAGTGTACAGTACATATACATTCTGTAGTGTTACTCAAGTGAGGGCTACTCAGCAGGTTTGCCTTTTTAGGGCAGTGTATTACAGTGATGTCGGCTTTCCAGCGTCTAAATGACTATTACTTCTGACTCCTCAAAAGCTTATTACTGGGATAGGCAAGGGGGAATTGTTTCAGCTTTGATCTTCAGCCTTAAAAAGACAGCTGCACCTCTTCTTTTAAGTCTCCTCTCTTTTTCTCGATCCATGGCTTGCTAATCCTCTGGATGGTAGGACTGGTTGGTGGGAATGCAGACGATGGATTCTACTAATTCTGATCCTGCTTTAAAGGTAGAATCTGTAATTTTGTCAAACAGTGTCCTCTAGGCAAAAGATGACAACATGGTACTGCGCTTTGTTTACAGTTTTTGTTTTTGTCTGATGTGTAGGTTGGATATCAGTGGGTATAGGGGAGGGGTTGCCACTGTTGGCCACACCTCAGGCTCTACTAAGAGGGGTCTGGAGAAATTCACAGCATAATAAGTCACTAAACTCCAACCCACATGTCAGACCAAAACAAAAAAGTAAACAAAGTGCAATACCAAGCGGGGCTCTTTTGCCTAGATGTCGCTGTTTGACTGCATTACAGATTCTACCTTTAAGCAATAGCTCACGACAGGCCGTGGTATATTGTGATTATATCACAGCTAAGGGAGTTGTTCTGCCGGTCACGAAGTGCTTCGCATCTGTTATTATTCCAACCAGAGTCCAACCAGTCATAAATTCCTCTGGTATTTTGTACTGTTCCAGCCGGATCCCTCCCTCCCGTTTAGCTAACGTTACAGGAAAAAACTGTTGTGCAGCAGCTAACGCTAGCTCTTTAGCCAGTTAGCTTGTTTGAATAGTTCCATGAACAGAATGCACACTCTGAGCCACAGAGACGAAGCCACTGCCTGTCAGTCTCTTGCTGCTTTTACTTTGCTATGATAATGTTCTACATTTAATATATATTATGCCAAAGCTCCGGCACCTATGTCCGATTGCAGCAGTAGATATCACAACTTGTTTTGGTATTGGGGGCAGCACGGTCGGTTGCTAGTGGGGCTTTATGTTTAGGTTTAGCAGGTGATTATTTTTCTGGAGATATGTAGCACTGCTCCATCCACTTGGGCTACCACGGAGGTCTATCAGTTTGTTAACGTTACCCTAACAAACTAGTTGGCAAGCTTTTTTCCAGATGCGGAGTTATACTGAATTGTGCAAAGGAATTAGACGTCATAGCTGTGGTATAAGGTTATTATACCATGGCTATGAACCAATCAGAATGCTTGATTTGAGCTACCCGTTTCATAAATAGGATTATAACGATTCTATCCAGCAGTAATAGATTGATTCCGCTTCTCATTCATTCTTACTTCACTATTGTTCCATTCAATTTCCATTCAAATTCAGTATCCACAAGTTGAGGTGGAAAAAAAAAACTATTTGTGTAAAGGCATGTCATTTTGAGAAAATGGTTGTTAAAGATTTTTCAGTAGCTTGGTGTTCATAATGCAGCTTGTACAAAAAGGGTGAAATGTAATATTTATAGCTGCTTTTGATTGATTGCTTTATATGTTTTAGGAAACTATAGTGATGGACATGTGTTTGTTGTGTTGCTCTATGATCACCCTGGGTGGTTACTCGGTGGACATCGTTGATGCCATGTCTATGGACGTTGTTATGCCCTGTTGTCTCTGCTTACCTGTCATGCTTTTCTATGATTTTCCTTGTATTGTTTATCATCACTGTTATTTTTATTATTATTATTACTATTAGTCCACCTTTATTGTATATTTTTTGAAATTGTTGCCCACTTCAACACCTATCTGGCATTCTGGTTGGAAGGATCTCTCACTGAATTGCCCATCTAAGGTTTCTTCCCTTTTTTCCTATTAAGGTTTTTTTCTGTGTGAGTTTTTCCTTATCTTTTCTGAGGGTTAGCCATGGGGTGTTGTTCCTTTGTGGGCCTGTGAAGCCCATTGAGACATGTATTGTGGTTTTAGGCTATACAAATAAATCTGACCTGACTTGACTTGGTAGAGGCATAATATGATAATATCTAAAAATGTTCCTACCCAGGCAAAATCCTTAATCCTGCCTTCATTTAGATTATTTTGGATAATCACTTTTACAGATCAATGTGGTTGGATTTCCTCATTCACATCAATGCATCACAATGCATCAGTTATTTTTAATTACCAATAGTGTACATACATACAAATCTCTCTATGCAGATGAATGTACACACAAGTCAACTGTGTGTACATTTTCAATCAGGCCATAATAATGTTGTGTACAGCCCAGTCATGCATGCATCCCATTTACTGTCCTTAAGTATGACTCCCAATGGGAAGCCTCAAAACTTACCACAGTATGTGTACACATGCCCAAACAGACTCTCTCTCTTTCTATCTATCTCTCTTGCTTTCCCCCCTCTTTACTTTCTTGCCCTCACTCTCTCCCTCTTTCACCCTTTCTCTTTCTGTCTCAGTGTTTGCTTTTCTCTCTTACTCCTCTCTTTCTCCCCCGACTGTACGTTCACTCTATTATACACAAATTTAAAAAAAAATGTGTGATCTATCTCTGCTCCCCCCTCTTTCCTTTTTTGACAAACACTTAATGTAAGGGGTTGGGGGTTCTCTCTCTTTCCCTCTCTCTCCATCTCTTTTATTTCCACCTCTCTCTCTCTCTCTCATACCTCTTTTACACCAATGCAGCTACCATAGGAGTAACCCGTGTCAGCCACCGGTAAAATGGGTTGTCCCATGTTAACTGACCCAGGACTACGACCCAGGGCAAAAGCAGGATTGTGACACAGATCCTACCTGGGTCGGCTGTGTGTAAAAGGGTTTATAGTCGATGTATGTTGAGAGACCATGCTCCCTTGGCTTTGGTTATGGTGCACTTAAGACCTTTAAGAGTGCTAAGAAAAGTTCATACTGTGATTTGGTATAACTTTTGATATCTTTGTGATTCCCTCAAAAAGTGGCTATTTCAGCGATTGGATGGCGAGCACTCAAGTCAAGTCATGTTTATTTGTATAGTCCAAAATCACATTACATGTCTCAATGGGCCTCACAACCCTACAATGGAACAGCACTCCTGACCTAACCCTCAATGAACATAAGGGAAGAAAACATATAAGGTTCAATTCAGTGAGAGATTCCCCCAACAAGGATGGCCAGGCATGCAAAGGGTGTTGAGGTGGGCAACAATTCGGAATTGACTAGTGTGCCATAACAATATGCAATAAAAAGGGTGGTATTCATGTTTACATTTGAATTAATCTCTCAAGCCCTAAGTTTTGTTTAATAAATTGTTATGAAAGTGTATAGGGGCTTGGGACATTATGTGATGCCCGAATGATCGCCATTCCCATGATCAATTATGTCTAATAAGTTACACAGATTTGGTGCAAAACCTAACCATTTTTGACCACTTGAGAAATTAAAATAAATAGTCAGAAATCCCTCCAAAACACCACATTAAGACACTTATTGTCAATGTACCTAGGCAAGCCATACATCCTCTGAATGGCCTGGGTCTTCAGTGTATGATTGCAAAGTGAAAATAGGTGAAAACAACTTCTTTGCAATATAACATAACATGCAAAAGCCTGCATAGTTTTGGGCCAAAACTGCATGGGACTCGCATAAATTTGGCATGGTTGTAAAGGTGAGTCTGTTAAAATGTAGCTTGACTTCTAGAGCAATATTTACCCACTTTCCCAACATGGCTGGTATCTACAGATTCCTCTAGTTTCATATGATGTCACTACCTTCACGCTAGCTTAAAGAATAAGCCCATTGGAGCCCGTGAAAGACCCTTAATCAACTGGACCAGACGGCATGTCCATCTGGCTTAAGAGGTTAAGTTGTACACTGTAAATAGTTGCGTGAGGCTTTCATGAAGACATACGACAGAAAATATTATGGTTCAATAGTAACTTAATGATAGATGGGCAACCCTTTGCCTGGAAGCAAATGCTGAAGAGTGCCGTTATATTTTTGGATGACATGATAGATGAAAATGGAAACATTATGACTTAAAAATCCTTCCAGAGAATATGGTAATGTGTGCCCCCATCAAAAAAGCAACAATACACAATTAGTGGAAAAGGAAAATAAGTAAATAGTCTCTCTGTTTAAACAAGGTTTTAAAATTGTACAAATAAAATGTATAAAGAAATTCCTACAAAAATGTTTAATATTGGGTCAGCAACAATCAAATAAGTGTAGATTATGCAAGAATGAAGAGGAATTATCTCTACACCTCTTCTGGTACTGTCTAACTATGGCTCTATTTTGGTGTCAAATTCACTCATGGATATGAAATTATAGCAGGAACGTCTGTCTAGATCTGCCAACAGTGATGTTTGGGGACTTAAAGATTCAAATATTTGAATCTGAATCCTGTTGTTCTTTTGTGAGAAGAGGATGGGTCATTATTGTCATACAAGTGTTCACAAATGGTTCCCCAAATCACATTGTAGTCATCTCCCAGCCTTGAATAACTTCCATGAGAACGTTGGGGCTGTGACCCATCCTCTTATTATATTCTAGGTAGAGGGGTCAGTCAGTCAGCAACGAACAATCAGTATTAAATATAACCAGTCAAAGTTGTATTTCCATCTGTTATTAGCAATGCTACTGGTACATGCAACAACACAGGATGGTACGCAGCAACATAACTGATTCTCATGCAGCAAATTCATTGTTTTGGAATAATTGTCATCTTCACCACAAAAGAGCGCATCATGACAGCTAGTCTTATGGGGGCTGCCATGCTTTTGTTGTCATGGATACGCCATGTCACTGGTTGGATAACCTCTGGCAGTTAACACTACATGCTTACTTATCCAACCAGTGACATGGCGTATCCATGAAAACAAAAACATGGCAGCCCCATAAGACAGATAGCTTCAAAATCAATTTATTTGTTTGTAAAACTGTTTTATCAAATGTGACATGATTATTTGACTTGCAAGTATAAATTAATTTTGAATTATCCCTCTCACCTCTACTGTTTCCATTCCCCTTTAAGCAATGATGTGTTTAAGCCCAACCCAGCCTTTGTGCCTAAGATCATCAGCAGTTCTTACAGGTTGAGGGTTATCACCCTGGATGCCTTCCTAAACCCTCTTCATCAGTATGAGGAGGACAGACAGATGCATTCACTGTGTTCAGTCTGAGCGCTGTCGTGTTACATGAAGTGCACACAGAGCATTCGCAAGGTGGATCAGCTGCTGATCTGTTATTGCTTTCTCAAAACAGAGGCTAGTGCACTGCATTTCAGACGCGATTAATCTGGCTTATTCCAGTGTGGGTCTGACCCCTCCACAGTCTGTCAGGCCGCATTCGACTCGAGCGATCCCTGCGTCAGCGGCACTGAATGTGAGGATCGGTTTGAAGGACATTTGCGTGGCTGCATCACGGTCCTCTCCCTGTCCCTTTGTCAGGTTTTACCTAAGGGACGTGTCATCTCCTCCCTTCTCACAATCGGTGTTAGAATTGGCGAGGAAGTGAGGGGAGTATGTGAGGTCCCTGAGGAGCAGTTATGGTCTGCACCCGCTACAGGGACTAGCTGCCACTTATAGAGGGAAGTGTTTGAGGGACTGCATTATGGAACTTGTTGCTGTTAAACAGAACGAGGAGTTGCCCAACCAACCACTTGCCCTGCTGGAACCTATGCTTGTGTTGTACATGAGAAGGTTCACCAGGGTGTAACTCTTTGAACTCGTTTTGGGCTTCATTTCGCTGCGCTGGTTAGCAATAGCGCTAGCTTTGAAGTGAAGCATTGACAATATTTAGCAATAGATATGAATGTATCTCTAGTTACATGAGTTATCGCAGAGCTTCAAAGCTGAAGCCCGCCAAACCCATAGTGCTACCTTTGAAGCTCTGCGCTAACTCATATAACAAGAGATACATTCATATATATCAATATTGAATATACTTTAAAGTGTTCGATATACTAGAAAATATTAAAATTACAAGTATTTGTTCAACA